>CM035427.1:25084167-25194167 GCA_020310875.1 Ceratopteris richardii | reverse complement strand
AAGTCAAGACAGACTAGTTGCGAAATGACTAGCTCCCAAAACTTGTTATTTTTGGACATACAACTGCTAGAAAAAATGAACAGTGCTCTCAACCTAGTAAGAATTAGATAAATTCCTTTTGGGCACAGCAAATAGACTTAGCAAGATTCCCTATCCAAGCTAAAACACTTCAAATGATGGACTGAGCACTGAAAAGAAGATTTGTCAATTTTTGGAACATGCCCACCATTCTCGGGGCTATGGAGAGATAAACTAGTGAGTAGTAAAATGCAGATATCGCCAAATCTGTATGTCCAATGACCAGGAAAATTGATATCCAGAACCTAGACCGTAAGAGCTATCCAACGCACATTAAAACACAGAAAAAGGTTGCGTAGAGCTCGAGATATGACCTTCTGAAGTTACTGCTCTGAGTGAGTATAACAGAGAACAAAACATAGAAGTAGATGATGATAAATGTATAGATTCACATATGATTACAACCACATTGGCAATGAATCTTTGCACAATGGGAGTAGAATGATAGATCTATGGAATAAGCTCTTCAATCTCTACAAAATGACATGAAGTGGTCACATACAAGGATTGCTAATCGCCTCTTCCTTCTTGCTCTTTTTATAGCTATTCTTGGAGGGAGTTTTGAATTCAAATTCAAATGGCTCCACCTAAAAGTGATCCCCAAAGTTAGGAGATATTCCCTCAGCTCAAAAATTCGTGGTTTTAGGTAGTTAGAGCCACGATTTTGCTTTTACATCATGGATGTGATAAGCCATGTTTTTCCTTTTTCCGTTTTTCAATTACAAGAGATAAAATGTACTCTTTTACAAGAGGTGTTCACATGAGTACACATGTGACTTACAAATGATCATAATATCAAGCATATCAAGCATGTAGCCTTGGGTAAAATGCACCAACAGCGCCCCCTAAAGCCTAACATGCTTGGCCTCCAAATAAGTCTTCAATTGTCCTTCATTTCCTGCAAGCCAATCATCAACTTGAATCTACTTAACTTTGTACCATCAAGAGCTTTAGTCAACATGTATGCACATTGCATATCTGTAGAGACATAGGATAGTTGAATATCCTTTCTCATTAGCTTCTCCCTTACATAATGGTAGTGGACTTCAATATGCTTGGTTCTAGCAAGGTATACCGGATTAGCTGCTAGATGTAGTGAGCTTGTGTTGTCACTAAAAATGTGAGGTGTTGAAGAATGAAGTCCAAGATCTGTGTACAAAGACTTTAACCACATGATTTCTTGAGTTGCATTAGCCAAACCTCTATATTCGGCTTTAGTAGAAGATAATGCCATAGTTGGTTGCTTCTTCGATGACCAAGAAATGTTTTTTGAACCTGCAAATGATATATACCCGGATGTGCTTCTTCTATCATCTCTAGATCCGGCCCAATCTGCATCTGAGTAGACCTTTAGCTCAATATCTGAAGTATATGAATAGAACAAACCTTCATTCATGGTCCCCTTTAGGTACTTTAGGACTCTCTTGGCCGCTTCCATATGTGGTCCTCTCGGCTTATGCATAAACTGACTCAATATGCTAACACTATAGCATATATCCACCCTTGTGAGTGTTGCATAGTTCAAAATTCCAACCAAACTTTGATAGCTTGTGATGTCTTCAATTGGCTCTCCTTCATAAGCACTAAGCTTATGATTTTGCTCCATAGGTGTACGTGCACACTTGGTATTTTCCATCTTGAACTTGACGAGCATGTCATGGACATACTTCCTTTGTGTGATGTATATACCTGAATTTGTGTAGATCAACTCCAATCCAAGAAAATAAGTGAGTGGTTCGAGGTCACTTATTTTGAACTCCTCCTTCATTCGAGTCTTTACCTGTTTGATTCCTTCAAGATCATTGCCTGTGATAATAATATCATCAACATACACACATAAATAGATCACTTCAGATCCATTCCTCTTTATGAACAAAGAGGTATCCGCCTTGCTAGCTTTGAATCCTTGGTCCTGCAAATAAGTCACCAATCTGAAATTCCAAGCGCTTGGAGCTTGCTTCAATCCATACAAAGCTTTCTTTAGTTTTCATACATAGTTAGGATGATGTACATCCTCATATCCAGGAGGTTGTGCCATATACACTTCCTCATAAATCCATCCATTCAAGAAAGCATTCTTTACATCAAGTTGATAGAGATTCCAATTTCTAGATGCAGCAAGACTTATGAGAACCCTAATTGTAGGCATTTTTGCAATAGGAGAGAAAGTCTCCTCATAATCAATACCATGGGTTTGAGCAAACCCTTTAGCAATTAACCTTGCTTTGTGTCTATTTATACTTCCATCTGGATTCCTCTTGATTTTGTATATCCATCGAGATCCAATTACCTTCATAGATGGCTTGTTAGGTACAAGCTCCCAAGTGTCGTTTTCCTTCAAGGCTTCCATTTCTTCATCCATTGCATCTGTCCAAGCTTTCTTGCTTTGTGCTTCTTCCAATGTGGTAGGTTCTTCATTGGTTGAATCCTTTGCAATGTAGATTGAGTGCTTGGTGACCAAAGACGTATCATAACCAAACCTCTCAGGTTTCTTCTTCTCCCTTGAAGACCTTCTAAGTGGTTGATGTGAGCTCTCGGGTCCATATGTAGCATCCTGCATCTTTGCTTTACCTTTGTTCTTCCATAGCTTTAGTCTTTCCAAGTCTTCTAGGTCAATCTCCGAATCACTTTCTTCAATCTGCTTTGGCTCCTTTGGTTGAAGTGATGGAAAATCTTCATCCAAGTCATATGGCAGCTTCACTTTCCTGTCATCATCAAACCATGATTTGTTTTCATCAAAAATTACATCTCTACTCACAGAAAATCCTTTATTGGTTGGATTGTACAATCTATATCCTTTTTGGTTTTGATCATAACCAATGAATACACACTTCTCTGCCTTGGGATCCAATTTCCCTCTTACTTGAGAAGGAATGTGAGCATAGGGTAAGCATCCAAAGATTTTACAATGCTCTAGACTGGGTCTTCTTCTATTCCACACTTCATATGGAGTGGTTCCATCTAGTGACTTAGATGGAAGTCTATTTATGAGATATGTGGCTGTAGACATAGCCTCTGCCCATAGGTAGTTTGGCAATCCCTTTTCGTTGAGCATGGACCTTGCAGCTTCGACAATAGCTCTGTTCCTCCTCTCTGCTACACCATTGAGTTCGTGTGTGTAGTGACTTCCCTTTTAATGCCTCTTTCATGCAAGAAGGCATCAAATTTAGAAGAGAAGTATTCTCCTCCACCATCTGATCTGAGTCTTTTCAAAGTCCTAACTGTTTGGTTTTCAACAAGATCAATATACTTCTTAAAGCAATTAAACACTTCATCCTTGTGCTTCATGAAAAACAGAATGGTCCACCTGGTACAATCATCTATGAAAGACACATAATATCTTGAGCCTGATATAGATGGCTCCTTACTTGGACCCCACACATCCGTGTGCACTAGATCCAAAGGATTTTGATACATATATCCTTTCTTATTGAAAGGTTGTCTATGAGCCTTGCCGAGTTGACAAGCTTCACACTTATAAATCATGTGTTTCCTTGTGATATTAGGCAAACCAAGTACACTTTGGTCCCTGCAAATTTGTTTGAGTGTCCTCTCACCAATGTGAGCAAGCCTTTTGTGCCATATCTCCAATTCTGTTAGAGTTTGAGATCCATAGCTAAACAAAGCTATGTTCTTTGTATCTTCCACTTCAAAAGTGAAAAGCCTTCCTGTCTTTTCTCCTTTGGCAATCCTTCTAAAGCCTTGCCTTGGGTCTTCAACATATGCTCCAAATCGGTTGAATCTAACCTGCAATCCTTTTTCAACAATCTGTCCAACACCTATTAAATTTCTGGTAATTGTAGGGACATACAAGACTTTGCTTAAGAGGTTCATATTCCCATCTGATGTCTTCACATTACCTATCTTCTCCACTGAGTGCTTTGTGTCATCTCGTGTCTGCACTTCATGCTTGTTATGAGGATCTTCCAAATCAGAAAGTAAAGCCACATTTCTTGCTACATGGTTTGAGCATCCCAAATCAATGTAAAATATGTGATCATCATCCTTACCCTTCTTCACTGATAGATTCATAATCAATAATGAATCTTCTTGAATTTGGTCCTCTGCATAGTTATTGTAATCTCTTTTCCCTCTATGGCCACTTTGATAGTTGTTATTGTTGTAATTATTGTTGTACTAGTTGTTGTTGTTGTAGCCTCCATTGTATCTGCCTCTATTTGATCCATAGCCACCTCTATTGAATCCTCTTCCTCTTGAGTTCCTCGGGTTCCTGAAACATTCTTCAGTAGTATGATTAGATAAGCCACATATATTGCGAGGTTGAGATGATTGGAATCTCCCCCTACCTTGCTTTCCACCTCTGCCTCTTCCTCTACCTGCAAAGCTTTCTTGGAAAGAGCTACCTTCATCTTCATTCTTCCTATTCTTTGACTTGTCCTTGACCTTAGCTTTATCAGAATATGAGGCAGAAGTTTGATTACCTCTTGAGGACTCACCACCTTTGCTAATATTTGCTTCATGAGTGAAGAGTTGGCCCATGAGTGTGTTGAGGTCGGGTACATGCATATCCATGTATAAATCCATGGCTGTTGTGAATGACTCCCACTTGTCGTCTGCTTTGATTCCATTTATGATTTGTCTAATGATTTGCTCCTCTTCAATTACCTCTTCAATGCTTCCAAGTTGGTCGGAAATCTCCTTCATCTTTGTGACATAATCAGTCACATTTTGCTTTGGGCTTTTCTTCATTGTTGTGAACTCCATCCACAATTGGTTCTTCCTTGCTCGAGTGTTGGAGGAGAAGAAAGAAGCAAGTGCATTCCAGGTCTCTCTTGATGTCTTGCATCCCTTGACATGAGGTAAAAGAAAATCAGAGATTGATTTTAGAATATAGGACCTTGCAAGTGCATCCTTCGAACACCAATTCGAAAGTCCTTCCACTTCTTCATGTGATGGTTGCCCTTTGTTCCTCATGGTTGGCATTGCTTCATCTCCGGATATGAATCCATATAGATTCCTCCCTTGAAGGTAAGCCTCCATCCTTAGAGACCATGCCGAGTAGTTGTTTCGATCCAATTTGTCAATTGTTGATGGAAATCCATCTCCCATGTTGCTTGACTATGCTTTGATACCACTGTGAAGAGAGATGGTGGATGCAATCCAAAGATGAGTAGGTGCTGCTACAACCAGCTTCACACGAGCCAACTGAGACTTCAAAGTTAATTAGTAGACCCTTTGAGCTTCCTAAATCCACCAAAATATCAGCCAAGTACTTTGGCACATGTATCCCAAAAGTTGAAGTCAAGACAGACTAGTTGCGAAATGACTAGCTCCCAAAACTTGCTATTTTTGGACACACACCTGCTGGAAAAAATGAGCAGTGCTATCAACCTGGTAAGAATTAGATAAATTCCTTTTGGGCATAGCAGATAGACTTAGCAAGCTTCCCAATCCAAGTTAAAACACTTCAAATGATGGATTGAGCACTGAAAAAAAGATTTATCAATTTCTGGAACATGCCCACCATTCTCGGGGCTATGCAGAGATAAACTAGTGAGTAGCAAAATGCAGATATCTCCAAATCTGTATGTCCAATGACCATGAAAATTGATATGCAAAAACTAGATAGTACGAGCTATCCAAGGCCTATTAAAACACGGAACAAGGTTGCATAGAACTCGAGATATAACCTTCTGAAGTTACTGCTCTGAGTGAGTATAACAGAGAACAAAACATAGAAGTAGATGATGATAAATGTATAGATTCACATATGATTACAACCACATTGGCAATGAATCTTTGCACAATGCGAGCAGAATGATAGAGCTATGGATTAAGCTCTTCAATCTCTACAAAATGATATGAAGTGGTCACGTACAAGGCTTGCTAATCGCCTCTTCCTTCTTGCTCTTTTTATAGCTATTCCTGGAGGGATTTTTGAATTCGAATTCAAATGGCTCCACCTAAAGTGATCCCCAAAGTTAGGAGATATTCCCTCAGCTCAAAAATTCAAGGTTTTAGGTAGTTAGAGCCACGAGTTTGCTTTTACATCATGGATGAGATAAGCCATCTTTTTCTTTTTTCAATTACAAGAGATAATATGTACTCTTTTACAAGAGGTGTTCACATGACTACACATGTGACTTACAAATGATCATAATATCAAGCATATCAAGCATGTAGGCTTGGGTAAAATGCACCAACACTACCTACCTACCTACCTATCTATCTATCTGTTCACTCTCTATCTATCTATCTATCTATCTATCTATCTATCTATCTATCTATCTATCTATCTATCTATCTATCTATCTATCTATCTATCTATCTATCTATCTATCTATCTATCTATCTATCTATGTACCTATCTATCTATCTATCTGTCTGTCTATCTATCTATCTATGTATCTATTGGGGATGTAAGGATCATGTGACCTTACCCCCATATTCATATATATACATTATATATAGAGCATTGCCTCTAGAGAGTTCATTATGTGGGTTTCAAGGCTCCCACGAATCTTTGCGCGTGTCTATCTTCTTATCTCTCGCTCCATGTCCTCCTTCTTCCTCTTGTTCTGCACACCAAAGCCCTTGATTGGTATCAGAGCTGTTGAAGGCTTGTGTGCAAGAAGCTTCAATGGAAGCTTAGGTCAGAAGGAGTAAAAGTGGAGGTCGGCATCTCTCAACAGTAGTTCAGTATTTCGGCTACAACTCAAGCTAGCAAGCTCGGATTGATGCATTTTAAAGTTTTCTGTGTAGCTAACAGAGAGGCCTACAATGTCATAGAAGGACACAAAACTTGGTTTGGAGGTTTACACTGCCGAAAATTCAAAAAACGGAGACTCCTGTAGAAGGCGAATCTTCATTCACTATGACAATAGGTCAGTTTTTGGATTATAACTTGATTTCTATAGGTCAGATTCATACGATTCAACTTGCTATGCATAGCCTTAAGTAGCCTCTACAATGTTGTAGAAGATCACACGTTCAGATTCTGAGTTTGAAGTCGCTGAAAGTGCAGAATACAGAGCAGGAGTTTTGCAAGTGAAGGTGAAATTGACAGTTGGTGCTTGTTTTGGGCATATCTTAAGCTACGCACCTCCGATTGAGGTATTCTTTATCTCGTTACATAGCCAACATCTTGAAGTTTGACGAAGATCAAAATTTCAAATTCAGAGTTTATCATCTCTAAAATAACAAAACACAGAGCAGCACATTTTTTCCATAAAAACCCTAATTGCACTTGGAGGTTGAATTTGCTTTGGAACTTCTTCGAGAGAGAACTTTTGGTGTGCAAGCTCTTATTCTTAGAGCTTGAAGGCAGTGTACATGTATGATCACTGTGGTAGCTCCTCCATATGAGAGTAGAGCATTATCTTATCACATGTTTGGCATGTAAGATGACATTGTGGTATACTCTTTTTTGAGGTTTATGTCATCATAAGTTCGATCATGGATGTATAGTGGCATTGTGGTCTATATCTTGCTTATGCCACTTGGTTATGGATTTACTTTCCGGTTGTACTTTTTTGAGAGTTGACATTGGATCTTAGTTGGTACTTGTATCTTTGTTTTATTTGTAGGTACATGATCCAGATTGGAGCCTCAATTGCATACTTATATGTCACCTTGATTTGCTATTCAATTAGCAAATGTTCATTGATTTGATGTTGTGGATGGTGATTCCCACATGGTTATTTTGGTTCTAGAGTCCATTTTACAGAGGAGATGCTATCGAAATTTCATCGGCATTTATGCTAGAAAGGAGCTCTAGTGGATCTTGAAGCTTATGCGATAGCTTTGGATCATTGATTATCAACATTGTTCTTCATAGGTTGGATCATCTTCGAAGACTCATTCTTGAGTGGGAGGTGCATCACCATTGTATTGGTGTGTATTGCCATTAGTTTTTTGGCACATGTAGTTGCCATTTTAGATTAGTGACAGGTGGTGACAGATTACTCAATTGTTCTTTTGCTATTGGTTATCTTGTTTGATTGCTCAGTTTACAAGGGATACTCTGTCAAAATTTTCCCAAGATTCTTTCACATCTACTTGGTCACTTTGGAGACTTGGTGAGCAGGCTTATGCTCATAGTTTTATGTGCATACTAGATGCATGGTTATGTGAAAGGTGCTTCACATGGTTTTCTTCTCCTGTGAGACATATGTGATGTGAGTTACATTGCTAGTCTCTTGTTACATTGCTAGTCTCTTGGATTGCCATCATGGTGTCTTCTCAATTTGATGGCACTGACTTTTCGAGATGGAAAGCTCAGATGTGGCATACATTGGTCCGTGCAGGGTTACACATGTATGTGCATAGAGATGCACAGAGGCCTCGTGACATGCCCGACCACGTATGGATGGATATGGATGCATTGGCCAGCTCCACTATCCGATTACAACTTGTGGATTCTATATATGAGTCTGGTATGTATGAGGAGACAAGTAGTGCATTATGGCAGAGACTACATGATATGTATGTGAGTCCATTGACTCATGTGAGACATAGATCACATCGACAACTTCGATGTTGGCATTGTGGTTATGAGGGCCATGTTCGACGATGTTGCTTCAGGTGGATGCGACGATGACATCAGAGATATGCATGTGATGTAGGTTAGGTAGTGATTTCAGGAGAGCCTATGGCAGTTCATTATGCTAGTGATGGTAATATCACTTTCTCCTATGGTTCATCTCAGGATTCCTCTTGTTCATTGGATAGCACACATATGGCTTGGTTGCTTGATGCATTAGCCAGTTTTCATGTTACGCCACATCGTGAGTGGTTTTATCGATTCTTAGATGAGAGTCATGGATGTGTGCACATGCCTGATGGTATGACATATGACATTGAGGGTGCAAGAGATGTATGCCTTATGCTACCTAGTGGAGCATCACTGATGCTCAGACATGTACGTTATGTGCCTTCATTCCCTATGAGCTTGATTTCAGTTAGCCAGTTATAGGAGAGCAAATGTTATGCACTCCTTGGTGAGCATCATTTTCAGTTGTAGTCGGGACAGCTTATGTTTGTCAGAGGTGCTAGGATTAGGCACAGGTATCCACTGCAGGTACTTCATATGAGAGACAATCTCGTCTTAGTGGGAGTTTAGCCTTATGTGCGATGTGAGACTCTTCATGTCTCATTTTGTCTACCTACAAATAGGTATATGGACAATCTTGATGCACATGTATGGCATGATTCAGATGCTGAGATGGATGCACATGTAGAGCATGTTTTGGCTGCTCATGATGCTTATATAGAGCATGGTTTTGTTGATCATGTGGATGCTCATTTGGAGCCTTTGGATGATTAGTTGGATGCTTTAGAGCATGATGTGGATGCTCATGTAGGGCATTGTGATGATACTCAGTTAGAGTTTGATCATCAGTTTGACCTTGATGTTGATGTTGTGCAGTTAGCTCATGTGGAGCATGATCATACACTTGATATGGTAGAGCACGATTGCTCTCATGGTATACAGTGTATACCAGAGCATACTAGCTCTTAGGATGCACGACTAGATATATCCTTGGTTGATAAGATGGCTGATTCGGATGCTGATGAGTCGGCTGTTATGCAGTCATTCTTGGATTCACTCATGCCATATATTGACATAGATATGTCAAGACATGTTGGTCTTGATGATGGTGCATTGGATGCCTTGGATACAGGCATGGCTGACATACTTAGGTTGGCCAGGATAGCAAATGTTTCATCAGCATTCGGGAGTCTGATGTACGAGTTGTTATGCTCGAGACCAGATATTGCAGTTGCTATTGGAGCATTTGCACTTGGAGTTGTCAGTCGTTCGATGATTGACACAGGCATAGAGCGAGTGGGAGCTTTGCAGGAACTTCATGAGTTCTTGCATCAGTCAGATATGAGCTCGAATCTTATAGATATTGCCTAGAGCAGTTTGAGGTGCATGGATACACCTTGTTCAAGGCAATTGGTGTAGGCTGATCTGTATGGGTTGAGATTCGGACTCTTCCTATATATTATTACTTAGTCCTACATCATTCTTTGTATGTGTTACCACTTACGGTCACATTGACCCTTAAGTGGGAGATTGTTAAGGATGTAAGGATCATGTGACCTTGCCCCCATATTCATATGTATACATCATATATAGAGCATTGCCTCAAGAGAGTTCATTATGGTTTCGAGGCTCTGTTAGCAGCAGTCAAGCACCCAAGGATTCACAAGACAAGGAAGCCAAAGAAGGGAGTTAGAGCAAAGGGAAGGCACAAGCAGGCAAAGTAGTCTACACCGATCTAGCAAGTAGGCCATTTAATTTTTCCAATCAACATCTTGATAACAGTGATTTTCATCACTAACAATCATTGTAAATACCATTTCAACTTTTTGTAACTCCATTTTGTGCAAGACAAGGAGTCCTTGAGCTTGAGGAGCATTAGAAGTACCTACCTATCAATTTTCATAATTATTCGAGCTCGTTTGAGCCTCCAAATTAGCCTAGGAACCTAATTTTTAACTAGGCCGGACAATAGGTCTGGACAGGGCCAAAACTAGTCAAAAACTATAAAAAAGCTAGAGAGCTCATTTTTGAGGGTAGCTTGTTGTAGAACTGAACTTGTAAGAGCACTTTTGAGTAATCTAAAAGAAGTCCATTGTCTCTCTCTTTGTTCTTGCTGTGTGTGTGCGTGTGTGTATGTGTGCATGTTGGTGTGCTTCTCACTCACACATTTGTGCCTTCACTTGCTCGAGGTCTTCATACCATCCTCATGTCTTCCCGGATTGACATTAAAGAAGGTGCGATAGACACGTCAATCGCGATCGACAAACGACGATGGACACTTGTTGACGGACTTGTCAATCGTGATCGACATGCCAATCGCGATTGACAGAGTCAATGACCGACTGACCACGATTGACAGAACCCTCGCATGACACGTGTCAATCGCGATCGACACATCAATCGCGACTGACAGCCACGACGGACCTGTCAATCGTGACTGACACAGTCAACGACTGTTTGATCACGACCGACACAACCCTCGTGACGTCAATCGCGATTGACACATCAATCGCGATTGACACATCAATCGTGATCGACAGAGTCAACGATCCTTTGACCACAATTGACTAAAATTTTGGGCCACGTGTCAAACGCGATTGACCCATCAATCGCGATTGACAGCCATGACGAACCTGTCGATCGCGACCGACACGTCGATCGTGATTGACATATCAATCGTGATTGACAGACCACTCGATCGCGATTGACAAGAAAATTCGGCCAATTTTTTAGGGCAAAAAATATTGGTCTATTTTTGGCTAATGTGTGGGAAGTATTTAAGGTTTAGTAGAGCATTGTGAGGCCAATACACAAAGTATTTCGAGAAATCCTGTTTGCCTGTTGGCTTGCTTGAACCTTGTTTTAACCCTAGAACCCTGAACTGGTATAACTTTCTCATACGAAATCCGTTTGCTGTGATTTTGGTTTTGTTGGAAAGCTCGTGGGGAGTACTACCTAGGGATCTTTAGGATTGTTTTCCATAAAGCCATAGAACCATTTGGTCATTGAATTGTATGAATGCACATGGTCTGTTGTGTCAATTGAATTGAAATCTTGAGCTAACTTTGGGACTGTTACAGGTCCATTGAGAGCATCAAAGGGCGTTCTAAGCAAGAGTAAGTGCAAGCTTGGAAACACGCTTCCTGGGCACACAAGGGCAACCAAGGAGAGAAACTAAAGGTTGGAAATTCTCAACACCCTCTGTCAATTCCTAGCTTAGGCTAAGTACGGATAGAGGTTTTGACTAATTAGGGTTACGTTAAGCATGAACAAGTCCAAGAGCTCTAATTACTCAAGTGCAAGTACAAAGAAACTATAACTGCGAAACGACATAAGGGAAAAGAATTTAAATCAAGCGACCAAACTCAAGGACGATAAAACTTAAGTGTTCCTTGTAATGACGATTGATTGGACAAGAAGTGAAATCCTAAGAAAAATTAAAAAGAACAAGTGATTATTACAAAAGAACTCAACAACGAGGTTGTACTTGGAAAAATTGGGGATATTCAATTAGGCATGAACCTGAGATCAGGACGACACCTAGGGAGAGACAAACAAAGTCTTAGGTCTTCAGAGGCTAGTGTCAACCATACTGCTAGGTCTTGGGCCCAGCAGTTGAGCCATTATTCGCATCACACTAGCTCTAAAACTAGCAAGTCTGAGATGTCTCAGGGCATGGAGAGACCCATAGGAAGTTCAGGTGGGCCTTACTTACAAAGGGTCGAAGGTCCTTACAAGACGCAACTCAAATACCTTAGGACCAACCAATTAGGTGCTTGCATCTATGAGGACGGCCTAGGAAGATTTGTGGTCCAGATTAAAAACCCTGACCAACCCATTGGATTAGAACGTCTAGCAGTCAAGTTTGAAAATGGAGCATAACTGGACAAAGAAGGAACCATATACGTGGTCACCAGTCACCCAGATAGGACAGAGGAATTTGGGAATGTGATTCCAAAAACGGACATAGGTGACCTAGAGCAAGGAAACATAGGTGGAGAGCCTAAAACACCTCGAGGCAAATCAGTTCTTACTAGAATTATCATGTCAGAGTGGATTCCCCATGACAATAAGAGCATAGATCTACTCTTAAACTGAGAGACCAGGGACAGAAGTAGAGACAGGCCAAAGGTAAGTTTTGCCAACCCCTTGGGTAGAGAAAGGATGAGAACAAAAACGGATAAAGTGGAAACTGAAAGACCTATAGCCCCAAGAAACCAAAGAAATGCGGATGAATTCCCTCTACCAAGACCTAGAGAGCACACAAGGACTTTGAGACCTACACATCTAGTTAAATCCATGAAGAACTACTTCGATGGCACAGGAGACCCATATGATCATGTGGCCGAGTTTAGGCAAGTTTTGAGAGCTAAACAAGTTGAGGACCTATTCATGCAGTATAATGTTTTTGGTCTAACCCTTAGGAACACCGCCCTTACACCACTAAATGAGAGACACTTCAGGAACATAGACCAACTTCTAGAGGCTTTCATTATTGAATTCTCTAAGAGTGGCATAAGGCATAACACTTCCTCACTGATTCATAACTTCAAGCAAACCCCTCAAGAGATGGTTAGACTTGCAGGAAGAAGATTTAGGCAATACTTAGAGAGGTGTCCTATTCCTGAGTTGCCCACACCATCCATACAAGTGGCTTTAATCCTAGATGGACTGTTGAGTACAAAGTTGAGATCATATGTGTACTTGAAAGACCCTAGGACCATAGAAGAGTGTGTATGCATGTGCATCGACATTGAGGATAACCTAGGGGAGGAATTAGAACTTTCAAAAATCTACAAAGATTCAAATAGTTCTACTAGCCTCTCTTCCTCGCAATCCACATCTATTGAGGAACTCGTTGAGAATTTAGCTCGAAAACTAGGTGTCTCTAGCAAACAAATCCCAAGATTTGCCCCAATAAAGAGATGCTATACTTGTGGTCATGACCATATGGCGAATCTATGCCCCATTATGGCTCAACCCCAAGTGAATCCTAGTAGCCAGTACTGCACCATAGAATGGAGATACACCAATCACACCACGCAAGATTGCCCCTACAATAAGCAAGTTGTTAGGCAAACCTACCCTCAGCCCTATCCACAACAGGGAAGATATCAGAACCACTATCCACCACAACAGTATGCTAGGCCTCAACAAACCTACCAACCATAATATCAGGCCCAGCAGAGACCTCAACCAGTGCTAGCCCAACAACCCCCGGCTCCAGCTAATGTGATTCCAGTAAAGTATGCAGCTGCAGAAGAAAATTTGAATAGAGCTATAGTCCTAGTAACTCCATTACTTTTGGAAAGTGACCCCAGTGACCATAGCTTTGATTCTACAAATATTGATAGCCCCCAGGCTTACTACATGCAGTCTCCTAAACATGGTGAATCCTACTATAGTGAAGAATCAAGTGAACCCAGTTGGGATCCAGAGTATGCAAATATCATGTACACAAATCCCAATCCTAGACCTCAACCCAGGCACGTACGACCCCCATTCCCTAGAGGGCCATGCTACAGATGTTAGGGAGATCACCTCATTCATGATTGCCCACTGCCTGCCCCTACACAACCCCAATCGGTGACAATTCAAGGCTTTTGTCAAGATTGCAGAAAGGAGCATCTCCTACGAGATTGCCTAAAGAACCCCAATAACATGCCAAAAATCACTCCTATTAATTTTATTGGGTTGGTAGTAGATTCCTCAGGAAGTGTCGCTTCCACTGCACCAGTGCAAGTGGTCACTAGAGCCAAAGCCTTGTAGCAGAACCAAGGTCTAGGCGAGGAAAAGAGTTCTGAGGCTAGTGAAACTGAGAGCATAACTAAGATGAGGACTAGGGCTTGGAAAGATAGTCGGGAAAGGATGAAAAGACAATGGTCTAAGAAGATGAGCAACTTAGAAGAAAGAATAAGAGAAACAAAAGCCAAAATTATTGAATTTACCTCTCAAACAAACTCTCACATACCACCACCACCTTCATCCCTACCACCACCTCATTCACCATCTTCCAACCCACCGCATACAACTCCACCACCCCCTAGAGTAGGATCAGTCCTAGCTGACCCCACTCTTGAAGATATAGACATGATGCTTAAGGCATATCAGGCCAGAATCCAAGAAGGGCCAAACATGATAGATCATGACAAGTGCTATCCTAGAGCTGATCTAGAGATAGAAAGAACCAAGCTTTGTGCTAAAATGGTAGCATTGGCTCAGGCCATGTTTGAAGCCAGTCGCCTCTTCAACTACTCTTGCTCAACTAAGGCACAGTTGCACTTTGATGGATTATTAGAGAGGTTGGAGAGCATAATTGCAAGATCTGATAAGGAAGCCATACCCCAAGAAAGAGCCAAGGCAAGCGAAAGAAGAAGTATTCCCCCCTAGGAAGCTTATGTGCCCAATTTCACTGAACCAGACACATCTTCTTCTATGAATCGGTATTCACCAGAATTCCTACGAGAGATTCAAGAAGAGAAATGGGCTAAAGAGAGTGAAGTCCCTCCTCCCATTGAACTTGTGGATGATGCACATGATCAATTCCCACAAGACATTCCTTCTATTTATGGAGAGCAGGAGAGTACCCAATCTCAGGAGATATTAGACTTTGAGTCTAATTCCTTATAGGAGCTACCCCACTTCACAGGCCCATGGGAAGCTAAATCCATGTGTATGAGAGCACCCACAGTCATGGTAAGAAACGAAGATTCAGTCATACCTAGGAATATGGAGGTAGTAAAGAATACTAAAGTGCAGTGCAATCTCACTTTAGAAGAGCTACTCAAGGTTAGGCCAAAACTACTAGAAATACCCTTGGACAAGATAGGAGACATGAGTGAAGGCGAAGAGGGAAACACCTATCTTCCCATCACCCATCAAGGATACACAACCAAGGCAATTTTGGACTCAGGTGCAGGAGTTGCAATTGCCACCACTTCCCTCTGGAAGCATTGGGGCAAGCCAGCACTCAGTCCAACGAGAATGAAATTGCAGATGGCGGATGGTCACATTGAAAGACCCTTAGGGTTGTTAGAAGGAATAACTCTGACTACTTGTGGTGTAGAGTTTCAGCATACTTTTGCTATATGTGACTTTAGCAAGAATCAGGCCTATGAGATGATTTTAGGAAGGCCCTTTATGCGGCAGTTGCAAGTGGTACAAGATTGGGGAACCAATTCTCTGTACTTGCAACACTTAGGTGTCACGACCAAAGTTAATCTCAAGGACTACTCTCATAGAGATGTCCCTCCTATCCAATGGAATCCCATCCATAGAGCCAAAGATGATACGCAATCAGTGCATTCCATAGGATCAAGATCCTCATGGATGCATGAAGACACTGAGTTGTGGATCTGTAAAGTAGCAGTAGAAGAAGAGAAGAGAGAAAAAGCCAGAGAGATAGGTGCTAAGGAAACCCATAGATCAGTTCAAGACCCAGCCTATGCACCTATAGTATTTCCTGACGAAGAATTTGAACCTCACGGATGGGCAGAGATTTTAGCAACCATGGATGTAGCCATCAATGAAGAACAATGGACACCCCACTGTGATGAGGATGGCTATGACATTTCAGTCTTCTCCATAGACACAATCATGGGAGATTCGGTTCTGGAAGAATGTGAACCTAGTACTGACACATTCGAGGATGCAAGTGACTCAGACCTAGAGTCAATCATTATGGACTCACCATTTGCATCGGATGAAGAATAATTCTATGAAGTAGAAGCTTACTATTGCAGAGCTAAAGAGAGCACAAGGCAGAGAAAAAGACGGGCCCCAAAATTTTTCCGATTTGGACACCATATTTTTGTATCATAATCATTCTTGTAATATATTTTCCATTGTAAATGCACTAGAGGAGTCCTCTAGATGCATCCCCATAGAAGATTAGAAGATTACCCATGTAAATTAGTAGGAAATTAGTCTTTTAGTGAATAACGTGCCGGTCTCTTATGTGAAAGGACCATTTTTAGGGCACAAGTATCTGAGTCAAATTGTGACTCTTTGTAAGAACTTTTTGCCATTGTGAGAATCAAGAGCACAGAAATTCGAATTTGTGTCTTCTTCTCTCTGTATCTTCTTCTTTGTGAGCTTGTGTGCATGTGTATTGCTTGGAAAGAGTGTTAGGAAGTGTTTTCTATCCATGAAAGTGTTTGTTTGCTGTTGTTAAGGTGTGTGCGAAGTGTAGGAAGTGCTGAAGTGTAGGAAGGTTTTTCCACGACTCAGTATTTTGCTCATAACTTGAAGTAGAAGTGTCAAAATTGAGTGAAATCACTGCCATTGGATGCGTCTTCTCGAGAGCTTCGAAAGGCATATCCTATTTGCTATATTTGGAGTTCGAAGCTGAGAGAAAAGCTCAATTTACTATTGGCTGCTGCACCAAGTATCGTGACACCATGACTGTCAGTTGAAGCTTGTTTGGATTAGTCTTTGCCTTGTTTGCACTCTTTGAGTAGTTCATTTGCATTGATCATCATTTGAATGCATGTCCTCATACACTCGGTTAGGTTTGTATACTCATCGGATTGATAATTAAAGCGTGAATCCCCACTATATGCACTTGAGGGGGATTGAGGTATAGTCTCTTTCTCCACAAGTCCCTAAGTTGGTGCTTAGGTCAACACGTTTTTTGGCGCCGTTGCCGGGGATTGTCGAATCAAACCGAGGCATTCGTGTGATGGTAAGTAGCTTTTTGCATTGAAGCAAGAGGAGGAGTGGTGATTTTCTCTTCTTTGGTAAGTCATTTTCAGCCGCACTTACTACTTCTCATTCTTGGAATGTGTGTAGTGAGTTGTTAGCCTAGGGAAGTGAGTGGAATGAGTAGAGTCGGAGGAGTAAGGGAGTAGGGTAAGTAGTTAGAGTAGCTTTCCATCCTTGTAGTGTTGTTTTATTTTCAATAAGTAGGAAAATTCAAGAGTATAAAAGTCAAAAACTGTCATTTTGTAAATCACTTGTGCTCAAAGCAAGTATCGTGAGAAACTGTGACCGGGTATCATGGACGAAGATTGGAACATTCCGAGCTATGCAGAGCTAGTCAGGAGGGGTAGAGAGCTGAGATAGAGTCCTAAGGTAAGCTCATGTATCATTCTATCAACTTCATTACATAACTCAAGCTTTCCAGAAGAAAACGATCGTTAGGTATCGTGGAGGACTTACTGGGGGTAGAAAATGTGTTTGGGTGATACAGAGAGTGAGGAGAGGGTAGAAAAACTAGGAAAACCACTGTCTTGAATCAAAACCAAAAAAATCTAGCAAAAAATTTGAAAAAGGGTCAAGTATCGTGTTTCTCCCGCGGTTGAGTATCGCGATACCTGACAAGTATCGTGATCTCTTGTGGTCAAGTATCGCGATATTTCCCTAAAGATCGAGTATCGTGTATCGTGTTCTACCAATCGCGATACTTGCCAAAGATCGTGTATCGAGTATCGTGTCTATCGATCGCGATACTTGCCAAAGATCGTGTATCGAGTATCGTGTTCTACCGATCGCGATACTTGCCAAAGATCGAGTATCGTGTATCGTGTTCTACCGATCGCGATACTTGCCAGAGATCGTGTATCGAGTATCGTGTTTCACCGATCGCGATACTTATTGAGTATCGTGTATCAAGTATCGTTTTCACTCAGGTATCAAGTATCGTGAGAGTCAAATATCGTGTATCGTCTTTCTTGAAGTATCGTGTATCGTGTTCTACCGATTGCGATACTTGCCAAAGATCATGTATCGAGTATCGTGTTTCACTGATCGCGATACTTATTGAGTATCGTGTATCAAGTATCGTTTTCACTCAGGTATCGAGTATCGTGAGAGTCAAATATTGTGTATCGTCTTTCTTGAAGTATCGTGTATCGTGGTTGTCCAAGTATCGTGTATCGTGCCTTCACCGATCGTGATACTTATCACAGATCGTGTATCGTGGTTGTCCAAGTATCGTGTTTTTCCAAGTATCGAGTATCGTGTCCTATAAAGTATCGAGTATCGTGGTGACAGATCAAATATCGTGTATCGTCTTTTCAGAGTATTGTGTATCATTTTTAGCCAAAGGTCGTGTATCGTGAAATCTTGGAGTCAAGTATCGTGACTTGAAAGTTCTTTTTCAGTCATTTTTTCAGCCAAGTTCCTCTGGAATTCTGATCCATAGTAAAGAAATCTAGAAGATAGAGGTTAGCAAGGGCTGATCAGAGCTGTTAAGTGGATGAACCTGAGATCTGGAAGAACCCTAGGAAGCTGAAGAAGTGTAATCTCTTCTGTAGGTAGTGTAGCCGAGCCAAGTAGCCGTTCACATTACTCGGAGACCTCTAGTGAGTCAGAGGAAGAAATCCCTATGGCTTCAGAGGATATGCAGAACACAGTACCAATGATTGGCATGATGTCAATTATTGAGGGAGAGTACGAGACCTCTTTAGAATATGTGACCACCAACCAACATGAGATACCCATATACTTGGATGGTCTGAACAGATCAGTGGCCAGACTAAAGAAGGCTTCAGAGGCTTACATAGTGCCTAGGCCAGCAGTCAAGTATGCAAGAGGATTTTACATGGACAAAAGAGATATCTAGTATGTTGTCACGGAACACCCTGAAAACATTAATGAACTTGGGGAAGAAAACAATGCTTCAAACCTAAATGGATAGGGGAATGATGAGCAAGTAAATACTCCTAGAGGGAGATCTACTATTGCAAGGGTCTAGAGAGGAGACCTGATCCCACAAGATGACTCCCTAATGGATGTATACTTGATCAATGGAATGGACCCTCTTCTTAGAGCACATTCTTCAATATGGGAAGTTGCCCCTAATCCTGTCACCATCTATGAGTTACAAGACCCTGATTTCCCCACCATCATCACATATTTGGATAAGAATCAGAGAAGATATTGGCCCTTAACGGAATTAGAAAGAGCCAAGTTGAAATATCAGAATATTCCAGTGTTTCCCCCTAGGACCAAGCCACTACTTCACGAAACCCACTTGGAACGTCTTAGAATGATTCATATCAACAGTCGGGGCAAACACAACAAACACAACAAACACAAATCCCAGTCAGACCACATGTGCAGTTTGCAATGCCTACAAATAACCCTAATTACCGACCTCAACCACCTGTTGATCCAAGACATGGAATTCCTGCCCCAGTCAGACCACCTGTAGCAAGAGGACCAGGTATACCCGTAGGAAGACCAATTTTCCCAGTAATGCCTAGACCGCCCGAAGCAAGAAGAAGATTAAGGCCAATTCAAGTTGCCAAATGCATGAGAAACCACTACGATGGCTCTAGTGAACCTTACAATCATATAGCCGAATTTAAACAAGTAATCAGAGCCGAACAAGTGGAAGATTTCTTGATCCAATATGAGTCCCCTGGTCTTACTTTGACAGACACTGCGTTAGCGTGGTTCCAGCCATTGGACCCTAATAATTTTCAAAACATGGAACAAGTCTATCAAGAAATGATCGAGGAATTCACTGAGTCTGGAATTAAAAACAACTCGTCGTCATTGATCCATAGCTTTAAGCAAGCCCCTACAGAATCAGTGAGATTGGCAGCAAGAAGATTCAAGCAGTATGTGGACAGATGCCCAGTGGAAGAGAGACCTACCCAAAATAAAATGGTGTCATTATTTTTGGAAGGATTATTGAACGGATCATTAAGATCTCTGGTATATGTAAAGAGAGTTCAAACTTTGCAAGAATGCATGAAGGAATGTATAGACCTAGAAGACAACCTAGCAGAAGATTTGAAAATACCTCAAGGTAGCTTGAAAAGTGAAGATTCGGCCAACAGCACATCAAACCCTAAAAAAAATGTAGAGGAAATAGCCGATTTGGTAGCAAAGAAACTGAACGTTCAAGGACAAAGGAACTACCCCAATAACCCTATAAGAGTGCCCATGCTTAGAAGATGTATGCAGTGCGGAGGTGATCATCCCTCTCACTTGTGCACTAGGGGAGTAGTCCCACCACCTGCTTATGCTAATAATAGACCCACCGTCCCAGGACCTCTACAATATTGCAGTGTAGAACAAAAATATACAAATCACAATACAGAGAATTGCCCTTACAATAGGCAATCGAGACCAGCACAGCCATATATGAGACCTTATGGATACCCTCAGAGCGAGCAAGGAGGTGAAGCATTGAAGTACCCCACTTATCAGCAGCAGACACCAGTGCCACGACCATATGCTTATCAAGGATACACCCAAGCACAACTAGTACTAGGACAACAACCACCCCATCCTCAGAACGTTGTCCCAGTCAAGATGGCTCAACCTGAAGAAAACCTAGAGAGAGCGATAGTCCCAGCCACACCATTGACTAGTAATGAACCATATGACTTATCTTACGATCATAGTCAAGGAGCATATCCCAATTATGAAAGCTCTATGATAGAATATGGACAACTGTACGAACCATATGCCTATGGCATGGAAGTACCAAATAGTTCCTACGGATATGAGCAGGACTATGTGTCATTAATGTACACAACCCCTAGAGCAACCATTCCACCCCGACCCATGAACAGACCGCCTATGCCCAGAGGACCATGCTACAGATGTGGAGGTGATCATTATATCAGAGAATGTACATTACCAAACCCACCACCACCACAACGAGTCTGGGAAGGCTACTGTAGTGATTGTGGTAAGGAACACCTTTTCAGAGATTGCCCCAAGAACCCCAACAAGGTTATGTCCAACATGCAAATCAATGTGATAGAAGTAATCGAATCATCAGGGAGCTATAAGGAATACACTGTACCGTTGAAAGCAATAACTAGAGCCAAAGCTAGAGAGACCCCTGACAAAACTGAGGAAAACACTCAGAGCGGTAGAGAGGTGAATACACCCACACCTCAGAGAGTTGAAGACTCGGAAGAGCCTGAGAAAAGTGTTGTAAGTAAAAGAACTTAAAGATGGAAGAACTGTAGAGATAGGATAAAAGAAAAGAAGTTATTGAAGAAGAAGGAAAATGAGAAGAGCGAACAAAACCCAAAAGAGGAACAAAAATTGGAAGAAGAAAGTAAAAATGGAAAGTATAAAAAAGAAGAGGTGGGATCGGTTTTAGCAGATCCCATGCCTGAAGAATTAGCCATGTGGATTCAGGCATACAAGGCACGAATAAGAGCAGGACCTACCATAGAACAACATGAAAGAGAATAGCCTAGAGGTGACCTAGAGAAAGAGAGGTTGGAGATCTGCAAAAAATTAATAGAAGTTGCTCAACAGACCTTAGGAAAACCTGCGTTGCCATTACCCAATACCCGAATTTCCGAAAGACAATTCCAAGAGTGCGTTGTCACTAATGATCACGAAAAACCTGAAGCAAGTAAGACACAGAATGGCAACTATTGTGAGGATAAAAGGGAAGGATCCATTGTTCCCGAAGTAGAAGGGGAATGGCCTAAAGATTTGTGGGCAAGGGTCCAAGAAGACAGATGGAAGAAAGTGGAAGGAATTGAACCGCCCTTTGAAGAACTAGAAGCAGAAGATGGAATAGAGGATTCAATACGTGAGTTGAATTCAAATGAAATATTACCAATTGATCCGAGTAACGAAGAAAATGATAGTGTAAAGGTTTTGCCAAATTACACAGGAGAGTACGAACATAATTCAGAATTGTATTGCATTCCCTCAATAAGGAAAAAAGAACTGAACCCATCAGTCCAAACATCGGATATCATACAACACCGTAGAAAGGTAAAATTCCCTTGCACCCTAACATTAGAAGAACTGTTGAAGGTTAAACCACATTTGAAGGAGAGATTGACCAGTCAATTGGAGATCAAGACGGAAGAAAAAGAGATATCTGATGAAGTAAACACAATAAAGATCCCAGTGGATAAGGTAGGAGATTTTAGTGAGGGAGATGAAGGAAACACTTGCCTTCCAATTACTTATAGGGGTTATACCACCAAAGCCAATTTAGATTCCGGAGCTGGTGTAGGCATTGCTACTAGAGAAATATGGGAGAAATGGGGAAAACCAGCTTTAAGACCAACGCGCATGAAGATACAAATGGCAGACGGACACATAGAAAGACCCTTGGGATTATTGGAACGAGTAGTTTTTACCACTTGTGGAGTTGAATTTGAACACACCTTAGCAATATGTCAATTTGAAAGGCCGAGCAATTATGAAATGATACTTGGGAGACCTTTCATGAGACAGCTAAAGGTTGTGCAAGATTGCGGAAAAGATGCAGTATACCTACAGCATGAAGGAACCACCACGAGAATAAATCTCCACACATATACATATCAAGATGTTCCCCCCTTACAATGGAATCAAATTCATAAGGAGGAAGACGATCAGTCAATTCACAGCATAGGTTCTAGTGACCAATCTTGGATGAACGAGGACACTCACCTATGAGGATTTAGAGGCAGCCATGGAGAGTTCTCCCCAGGAGATTGACCCCGAAAAATTCAAAGTTATACCTTCTGAGACTATGAAGACCATTCTTGAGAGTTATGCCGATCTTCTGGAAGCCCATGATGATGTAGAAAAAGAACGAGACACACTTCGCCAACAACTAAAGGACCAAGGAGAACAACCAAAGATCACAGAGTCAACATCACCTACAGAGGAGGTAAAGAAGCTCAAAGAACAGGTCTCGGAGTTGCAAAGCAAGTTACTTCAATATGAATGACAACCCTCCCCGATAATTGAGCCAGAAGTGGAAGAATTGGTACCCATAGAAGTAGACGAATCTTATGAGGAGCCATATGTTCCTATGCCAATGCCGGGTGGCCAACAAACCTCTGAGGGATTGGACACACTAGAGGTAGAAGCCTCAAAATGGATGTAGAAACTTGAAAAAACGGTCAATACGCATGATGATCGAGTAGCCGTCCAGATTGAGTCCATGTCCAAGATTGAGGACATCGTTATCAAATCAAAATATTCCCAAAGTATGTCTCATCACAGATGGATAGGCACCAATGACGATCAGTATGTGCCGTATTGCGTGCTCTTGGCAGATTACAACGCAGAAATTCAACGACGATGTGGCAAGGCTCCAACCTTTGCCACTCAATTTGGCCTTGACGATGTCCCTGAGAGCGTGAAACGAGGATCAATTCATCAACCCACCTGGCGATTACGACTCCTAGAAACTTACCCCGAGATGGTTCACACTTGGAATAACATGCCATTCTTCATCAAGTATAATCCCTGTTATGCTCCCGTACTCAGAAGACGCACATGGCCGGAGTTTGCTATTACTATGAAGAATGTCAAAGGCTGTGCAAAGTGGCTCATTTATCTATACTTGGCACCACCACGGGGACAGCTACGGTGTCCTACATGATCTCTACCATCCGCCATTGGGGAGTCAGATTGCAAAACATTCTAGATGTAATGGCTCAGGTGTGCATAAAGATATTCTAGTTGATGCTGGTTACCTTCAGAACCTTCAAAAATATTAAAGATCCACATTTCTCAGGAGTCGGATTCACAGCATGTAACCTTGACTTGGTCTATGATATGAGTACAACCCCCTCCATTCAGGTGATATATGCATGGCACGCACGAATTAAATACCTCCCCGCTTGCTACAAGCAAACATTTGAAGAGATGTTCATCACAGGGTTCTGGGAATACCACTCAGAAGTCTTTGTTCCCAGGCCCTCCCATCTTCTCCACCTCTTTGCATTGGAGCGAACCATACATTCGGAACAACTATGTGTGCCAAATCCAGACGTTCCAGGTCCAGTGGATTGGGATGCCCTCCTAACCGATTTAGCAAAGGGATTGAGACTCGCAGAACACCAATTGGCCACTGATGTTGTTGAATATTATGTCAAATGTTCAGCCAAACAAGGGTCTGTCAGGGACGACAGACTCGAGAGAGGGGGGGGGTGTTAGCAGCAGTCAAGGCACCCAAGGATTCACAAGAGAAGGAAGCCAAAGAAGGGAGTCAGAGCAAAGGGAAGGCACAAGCAGGCAAAGTAGTCTACGCCGATCTGGCAAGTAGGCCATTTAATTTTTCCAATCAACATTTTGATAGCAGTGATTTTCATCACTAACAATCATTGTAAATACCATTTCACCTTTTTGTAACTCCATTTTGTGCAAGCCAAGGAGTCCTTAAGCTTGAGGAGCATTAGGAGTACCTATCTATCAATTTTCATAATTTTCCGAGCTCGTTTGAGCCTCCAAATTAGCCTAGGAACCTAATTTTTAACTAGGCCGGATAATAGGTCTGGACAGGACCAAAACTAGTCAAAAACTATAAAAAGAGCTAGAGAGCTCATTTTTTAGGGTAGCTTGTTGTAGAATTGAACTTGTAAGAGCACTTTTGAGTAATCTAAAAGAACTCCATTGTCTCGCTCTTTGTTCTTGTTGTGTGTGTGTGTGTATGTGTGTGCATGTTGATGTGCTTCTCACTCACACATTTGTGCCTTCACTTGCTCGAGGTCTTCATACCATCCTCATGTCTTCCCAGATTGACATTAAAGGAGGTGCTACTCATCACTGAGCTACAGGCTCCCACGAATCTTTGCACGTCTCTTTGAGGTGCATGGATACACCTTGTTCGAGGCAGTTGGTGTAGGTTGATCTGTATGGGTTGAGATCTGGACTCTTCCTGTATATTAATGCATAGTCCTACATCATTCTTTATATGTGTTACCACTTACGGTCACATTGACCCTTAAGTGGGAGATTGTTGGGGATGTAAGGATCATGTGACCTTACCCCCATATTCATATATATACATCATATATAGAGCATTGCCTCAAGAGAGTTCATTATGTGGGTTTCGAGGCTCCCACAAATCTTTGTGTGTCTCTCTCTTCTTCTCTCTTGCTCCATGTCCTCCTTCTTCCTCTTGTTCTGCACACCAAAGCCCTTCAGTATCTATCTATCTATCTATCTATCTATCTATCTATCTATCTATCTATCTATATATATATATATATATATATACATATATATATATATATATATATATATATATATATATATATATATATATATATATATATATATATATATATATATATATATATATATATATATATATATATATCCATCTATCTATCTGTCTGTCTATCTATCTATCTATCTATCTATCTGTCTATCTATCTATCTATCTATCTATCTATCTATCTATCTATCTATCTATCTATCTATCTATCTATCTATCTATCTATCTATCTATCTATCTATCTATCTATCTATCTATCTATCTATCTATCTATCTATCTATCTATCTATTTACCTATCTTTCTATCTATCTATTTGTCTGTCTATCTGTCTATCTGTCTATTTGTCTATTTGCCTATCTATCTATCTATCTATCTACCTATCTCTCTATGCGTCTATATAAATATATATATATATATATATATATATATATATATATATATATATATATATATATATATATATATATATATATATATATATATATATATATATATATATATATATATATATATGTGTGTGTGTGTGTGTGTGTGTGTGTGTGTGTGTGTGTTTCTATCTATCTATCTATTTATCTCTTTATGTGTCTATCTGTCTATCTATCTATCTTTCTATTTGTCTATCTTTCGATCTATCTATCTATCTATCTATCTATCTATCTATCTATCTATTTATCTATCTATCTACCTACCTACCTACCTATATATATATATATATATATATATATATATATATATATATATATATATATATATATATATATATATATATATATATATATATATATATATATATATATATATATATATATATAGAGAGAGAGAGAGAGAGAGAGAGAGAGATAGATAGATCCATCCATCCATGCATCCATCTATCTATCTATCTAAGTATCATATCTATTTATATATCCAACTATCTATTGTTGAGATATTCTCAACATGTGATGATCGAGGAAGAAACCTTTTACTTTTTCATTTCTCCGACATGTATAGTGTTCATGTGAGTATATGACAACGACACTTCATTGAGCTTTATTAGATTTATCTACGGAGAGTGATGGCACATTTGTTTCTTTCTGGCTCACTTGTTTGTAGACATTGGGTTTTTCCTTATGTACTGGTCTTTATATATTGCAGTAGTTGTATTCTTGTTTTAGGTCATTTTTGTACATTCCTTCTTATGAAATAGAAGAAGAAGACAATGAAGATGAAGAAGAAGAAGATCAGTTCTTCCTTGCCTCAATCTGAGTGGGTGCTTCTCTTTGGTTGTGAGAGTGTGTGTGTGAGCTCTCTTCCTTATCTCCTTCCTCGTGACATGGTATTAGAGCTAGTGTGGTTGTAGAGAGCTCGTGGAGAAGGTCGATGGTGTAGAGTATGGGAGAAGGCATGGAGAAAGCACAATTCATAAATGACCTCAGATTGGTATGAAAATTGGCATGACGGTAGAAGACCTCAGAATATTTCTGAGAGTTATCCCTTTAGGGTCACTTGTTTTTGAAAGATCAAAGTTTTGGAGCCATCTCGACCTCTGTTTTGATCCTACAAGGTGGGGCCCACAAAAGAACCAGGTTAGTTTCAAAAACTATAACTTGCTTTATTCGACAACACTCATATATTGCATATCCAGAATTTCCAGCAATTTCGTGTACTATTGATACACGAAAATTGTGTTTTTCTGAGATCGAACTATCACATCATAGTGCAACAGTGTTCAAGCAGAAGTGCTGCTTGTAGTGTTTTGCAGTGTTGTGAACAGCTACAGAAATGGCAAACGCAGATGGAATGAGTCAGCTTATGAGCAATAATTTGGACAAGAATAACTTCCATGCTTGGAGATTTATAATGACGAATTTCCTGATGGGAAAAGGCTATTGGAAGTACATCGAAGTAGAGAACAAAAATGCTCTGCAGTTATTAGAGAAGAATTAGATTGCGGACTAGCTAAGAGTATATGAGGAATGGAATCAAGGAGTACAAGGTAATGTATTGGCTATGTGTTAGCATATAGGATAGCATGATTGCACACATACAGAATGCCAAGACTCTGAAAGAGGCTTGGAACAGTTTGGTCACATTGTATGAGACCAATACAAAGGCATGGAAATTGCAACTCAAGAACGAGCTACATACATTGGAGAAGAAGGGCATGTTGGTAAGTGACTATACCCTGAAAATCAAAAGCATATGTGATTCACTTGCATCTATAGGCGTGAATGTAGATGATGATGATAAGGTGGAAGTGTGCCTTTACAGTTTAGGAGTTGCATATAAACAGTTTAGAACTTCTATACAGACTAGAGAAAATATTCTGAATTTTGCTAATTTCGTATCCATGCTGATTATTGAAGAAAAGAATCTTGGTGAGGATTCAAACTCCCAAGGAAAGCCAAGTTGTGAGCAGGTATTCTACTCTGGTAGAGGAAGAGGCAAAGCTAGAGGTTTTAGAAGTGGAAGAGGAAACAATAACCAAGACCAAGGTCAACAACAAAATCATGCAAGAGAAAGAGGACAATTTCGAGGCAGGGGGAGCCAAAGAGGTCGCAGAAATTTCCAAAGAAATGATTCAAGT
This sequence comes from Ceratopteris richardii, assembly GCA_020310875.1. Classification (NCBI taxonomy): domain Eukaryota; kingdom Viridiplantae; phylum Streptophyta; class Polypodiopsida; order Polypodiales; family Pteridaceae; genus Ceratopteris; species Ceratopteris richardii. The sequence continues at coordinate 25,166,074 of CM035427.1, read as the reverse complement.
AATGAAAATAAACTATGCTAGAATTGTGGTAAACCTGAACACTTTAAACGTGATTGCAGGTTGAAGAATAAAAATAACATAAGGCAGCAAAACAATTATGCATCCACGAGTGCAAATGATTCTAAGAACTTGTTCATGATTCAACATCACATGATGGATACAATGTCTGCTGGATTTTCGAAATTGAATGATAATGTCTGGTATGCTGATTCAGGTGCTTTAAATCACATGACCAGTCATGCAGAATGGTTTAGTACTTTGCAAAAATTACCAGTTCTTGGATATGTTGAAGTAGGTGATAACACATCACACCCTATCGAGCATACAGGAAACATAGCATTGTCCATGGAGGACGGGAAGGTAAAACATGTTGCTGATGTGCTGCATGTTCCAAATAAAACAAAGAATCTGGTTTCTGTTGGGCAAATGGTTGACCAGGGATTACAATTCAGGTTCAATGTTGATGGGTTATGTGTAGAAGAATACAAATGGGATGGAAGATTGATTGCCAAAGGAAACAAAGTGGGTAGGATGTTCACCTTAAATGTGAAAATTCCTGAAATGAATGTAGCCATGTTTGCAAAAAGTGCAGGATTCATTGTTGATATAGAGATCTGGCATAAACGGATTGGACATGCAAACTTGCAAAGGCTGAAATTGATGCAGTCAAAGGAGATTTTCCATGGACTACAAAACTTCAAGGTTGCAGAGATGCAAAAGGTATGTGCAGCATGTCGATTTGGAAAACGGTCAAGAGCATCATTTCCACATGACAAGCATGTTAGTGAGAACATACTAGAAATAGTACATATAGATGTTTGGGGTCCTACAAAGACCACATCTATGGGCGGTTGCAAGTTTTATGTTACTTTCATTGATGACCATACATGGAAAGTATGGGTATATTTAATGAAAGAGAAGAGTGAGGTGTTCACTCACTTCCATACTTTTAAAGCTATGGTGGAAAAATAGACAGGGAAGTATATTCAAACATTATGATATGATGGAGAAGGTGAATACATGTCAAATGAGTTCAACAATTTGTTGGAGATACAGGCCTGCAGAAGCACGCGAACAACACAAGGAAGAAGAAGAAGCTTGGAGCACAACACAAAATACTGAATGTATTACTAGACAATGTACAAAGATAAGTAGCCCATTAGGGCAATAGGCATATATACAAGCTGGGGGAAAAAAACCAGGGAAAAAAGTGCCCCGACAGTCCTGGAGTGTTCACACACATCACTACCTAAATATATCAACAAATCCCCCCTAGGAGTGATGTGGTGAACAAGTAGCTCGCACTCATGTATAAGGAAGTGCCAAGCTATGTGGAAAACACTCCATAAAAGGAAGTAAGCCCAAACCTTTGTGGAAAGCTTCAAACTTCTCCCTAGGCAGAGCCTTCGTGAAAAAGTCTGCAATGTTCTCCTGCGTGGGCACATATGCCAAGCTGATCTCCCTAGCAGAGTACCTCTCCCTGACATAGTGATAGTGCACCTCAATGTGCTTAGTGCAAGCATGGAACACAGGATCCCTCGCAACTGCCAATGCACTCTGACTGTTAGTGAAGATGGTGGTGGCAGAAGTCTGACCAACACCCAAATCAGCCATAAGGCATCTGAGCCACACACAATCAACAGTTGATGTGAAAGCTGCCCTATATTCAGCCTCACAATTGGAAGTGGCCATAGTAGGCTGCTTCTTGCTCAACCAAGATATACATGAGCTACCAAGCATGAAGCAAAAGCCACTAGTGGACACACGAGTGTCATAGCAACCAGCCCAATCAGAGTCAGAAAAAGCATGCAAATCCGGCGGTAGTGATCCCCCCTTGGGATAAAACAACCCAAGTAGCCGAGTACCACTCAAATAGCAAAAGATGCGCTTAACTGCCTACCAATGCTTGACTCTTGGGCAATGCATAAACCTGCTCATCTGTGAGATAGCAAACTGAATATCTGACCGAGTAATGCATAAGTAAATCAAGCATCCAACAGCCTGCTGATAGAGAACAACATCAAATGCATCTCCAGCATCATGAAGACTCAATCGTAAACCTGTCTCCATAGGAGTGGCAATAGGCTTACAGTCTTCAAGGCCAAAACACTGCAATAATGTGTCAATATATTTCATTTGACACAAAGCCATTCCACCATCAACGTGCATAAACTGAATGCCCAAAGAATAATGCAAATGCCCCAAATCAGACATCTCAAATGAGGCATGAAAATCAGCCTTAAAATCAGCAATATGCTTCTCAATAGGACCAGTGAGTAACATATCATCAACATAGATAACAATGATCAGAAGTACATCATTAGCACGCTTAACATATAAGGTGCTTTCAGTTGGACTCTTCTCAAAACCATGTGCAATCAGATAGGCATGTATCTTCTCATACTAAGCACGTGGTGCTTGCTTTAAACCATATAATGCCTTCTTTAACCTGCACACCTGGTTTTCATGCCCTTTCTGCACAAAGCCACGGGGCTGAAAAACATACACTTCTTCATGCAAGTCACCATTCAGAAATGTTGTTTTAATGTCCAATTGATGTACATTCCAACCATGATGAGCGGCAAGTGCACAGATGCTCCAAACAGTAGTCATATAGCATGTAGGTGCAAAGGTCTCATCAAAATCAATGCCTCTTTCCTGTGCATAACCCTTTGCAACAAGCCTAGCCTTATACCTATCAATTGTACCATCCGGTTTACGGTTCAGCTTGTATACCATATTAGTGCCAATGGCCTTCTTGCCTGGAGGAAAGTCACATAAAGACCAAGTACCATTCTTCATTATAGCATCATATTCAGATTTCATAGCAGCCATCCAATTTTCTGAATTTTGTGCTTCATCAAACGAAACATGCTCATTCTCATCACAGAGACTAGATGCACCCATAGCATAGCAATCTGATGCAAAAGAGGCACTATGAGAGCATGAACGAGTACGACATGATAGAGGTGCATCTAATTTGTTGTCATGCAAAGTCTGCACTAGCCATTTTGGTATAGTTTTTGCCTGCTCAATATCAGCTCTCTTATCAACTAGTGCATCATGTAAATTTGCATGAGAAATGGAATGATCTGCATTATCACATGAAAACTGCAAAGTCTGAGAAGTTGCCTCTATGGGACCAGTAGTAGATTGTCCACCTGTGAAAAGAGATAACAAAGTATCATACATGTCTTTGGAGCTAACAGATGTCTCCTTAGTACATGAAAGCAATGGTTGAATAGCATCTTCCACAAAGACAACATCACGGCTAACCAAAATGCGTTTAGCCTGCGGATGATACAGATGATAGCCTTTACTTTCAGAACTGTACACAACAAAAATACATTTTGCTGCTTTATCATCCAATTTTCTACGATGTTGTTCAGGCACTAATGCATATGCCAAACAACCAAAAACACACAGATGAGCAACAGATGGCTTGCGATCATGCCAAGCGTCATATGGAGTGATAGACTGTAGCGCTTTAGTGGGACACTTGTTCAGTACATATGTTGCACACATGACAGCCTCAAGCCAGAAACTATGTGGTAACGCCTGACTCTTGACCATACACCTCGCCATCTCCATGAGTGACATGTTCTTTCGTTCAGCAACTCCATTCTGTTGAGGTGTATATAGTACTATACACTAGTGTTTTATCCCATGTTGAGCCCGAAATGCATTAAAATCAGAAGACATATATTCCCCCCTCGATCAGAACAGAGGGTGCCCATTTTACATGCTGACATATTTTTCAACCAAAACCAAAAACTGTTTGAAGCACATGAACGCTTTAGACTTTGCCTTCAATGGATATCCCCATGCATGCCTAGAAAAATCATCAATGAAAGTCACGAAGTAAAGATAATTTCCAAAAGAATGTACTGCATAGGACCACAGACATCATTATGTACAAGTTGCAATTTATTAGTAGCCCGAACTGAACCATCTTTTGGAAAGGATGAACGCTGCATTTTGCCAAAATACAGCCTTCACAAACATGCTTTCCAGCTGCCTTAAGTTTGGGCAAAGAGGACACCATTTCAGATTTCTGTAGGCGTAGCAAACTAGCAAAATTTAGATGACCAAAGCGTGCATGCCAAAGCTTTGCATCTGACATAGCCTGAGAATCATTTACTACACATGCCAAATCATTTACAGATCTTTCATAGTCTATGAGCTTATACAACCCACGGCATAAAATGCCAAAAGCAATAATCACATCGCCATTTGACAGATCATGAACTGTACACCTGTCATCAACAAATTTCATAACCAAGCCAATCTTGGCTAATGTAGAAACTGATAACAGGTTCTTCTTGATCCCTAGCACAAATAAAGCATCTCACAAAGTGAAAGAACTACCATCAAAAGTAGTCAAAATCATCTTACCAACTCCCATAACAGGATAAGAGGAGTTGTTGGCACATGTAACAGTATTCCCTGTAGGGGCAGGCTCGAGTGAAGAGAAGAAACTGTGCTACGAGGTAATATGTTTGGTCGTCCCACTGTCAAAATACCAAACATCTGATTCTAGTGTAGACATGCACTGCTCATGAGAAGATGGGTCAAAACTATAGGCAATAGTAAACACCCATTCTTCTTCTTGCACAAGATTAGTAGACTCTATTTTTGGTGTAGAGGCCTCTGCAACAACCATTCCAGCCTCTTTCTTCTTTGCCTCTTTAGTGGCCAGTTTTGGACAGTTCTTTATGATATGATCATTCCCTTTACAGTACTTACAAAACAATTTCTGCTTTTCTGATTTCTTCTCATCTTTATCTTCCTTCTTCAAATGTGCAGAATTAGCAGATTTCTGCTTACTAGTTGAAGAGCTCGATTTTCCTTTGCCCTTCTGACTAGCCAAGAAAGCTTGATCTGCAACTTGCATAATGGACATGTTTTGCCTCGACTCATCTTCCTACAATAGAACAGAGACTAACTCATCAAATGATAAGGCATTTGTATTGCCTTTCATCATCAACCGAAGAGTAGAAGCAAAACTCTGATATGAATTAGGAAGACCATTCAGAAAGGTCTGCACAAGTGAGCTATCTGGTATAACCTCATCAGTAGAAATCAACTGTTCCTTCAAATCTTTGATCTTCGTTAGGAAACTATCCATAGAATCACCTTCATTCATGTGCTCACTCTCCAACTGTTTTCAGAGGTAATCAACAAGAGCCTCATTCCTAGCTTAGTACAATGTGGTAAGTGTATCCCAAGCATCCTTAGCTATTCTGCAAGAGCGAATGTGAGGAATAATGGCACATTTGATAGACAAAGCTATCAATGCATGTGCCTGGGCATCTCTGCCATCCCAACGAATCTTTTCTGCAGTAGGTGCAGCAGAAATCGTAGCACGAACAGGAATATGCAGAATATCACCATCTTGGACACCTTCTGCATCAGCGTCAGTACCTGCACAATGTTCCACAGTCCTTTTGCAACCAACACATGTCACATCATATAAGCCCATAACGGGTAGTTGGTACCATCCAACTTATCCTCAAGAGCCAACATACGGAATACATCACTACTTTCAGCCATGGCCGGTGACTAAAATACCTTGATGCAGGAAATTGACTGTATCTCAAAAAGTTGAACAAAACTGCCCACACCAATTCCGCTAGACCTATAGCAGACTTTGTTGGAGATAGATGTCTGCGGAAGCATGCGAACAGCACAAGGAAGAAGAAGAAGCTTGGAGCACAAACACACAATACTGAATGTATTACTAGAGAATGTACAAAGATAAGTAGCCCATTAAGGCAATAGGCGTATATAGGAGCCGGGGGAAAAAAACCTCCTAAAGAGGCAAAAAAGTGCTCCGGCGGTCCTAGTGTGTTCACACATATCACTACCTAAATATATCAACAAATCCCCCCTGGGAGTGATGCGGTGAACAAGGAGCTGGCACTCATGTATAAGGAAGTGCTAAGCTATGTGGAAATCACTCCACAAAAGGAAGTATGCCAAAATCTTTATGGAAGCTTCAAACTTCTCCCTAGGCAGAGCCTTCGTGAAAAGGTCTGCAATGTTCTCCTGGGTGGGCACATATGCCAAGCTGATCTCCCCACCAGAGAACCTCTCCCTGACATAGTGATAATGCACCTCAATGTGCTTAGTGCGAGCATGGAACACAGGGTTCCTCGCAACTGCCAATGCACTCTGACTGTCAGTGAAGATGGTGGTGGCAGAAGACTGGCCAACACCCAAATCAGCCATAAGGCATCTGAGCCACACACACTCAACAGTTGCTGTGAAAGCTACCCTATACTCAGTCTCACAATTGGAAGTGGCCACAGTAGGCTGCTAAGGTGCATCTAATTTGTTGTCACGCAAAGTCTGCACCAGCTATTTTGGCATAGTTTTTGCCTGCTCAATATCAGCTCTCTCATCAACAAGTGCATCATGTAAATCTGCATCCGAAATGGAATGATCTGCATCATCATATGAAGCCTGCAAAGGCTGAGAAGTTGCCTCATTAGGACCAGCACTAGACTGTCCACCTGTAAAAAGAGGCATCAAAGTATCATACATGTCTTTGGAGCTAACAGATGTCTCCTTAGTACATGAAAGCAATGGTTGAATAGCATCTTCCACAAAGACAACATCACGGCTAACCAGAATGCGTTTAGTCTATGGATGATACAGATGATAGCCTTTACTTTCAGAATTGTACCCAACAAGAATACATTTTACTGCCTTATCATCCAATTTTCTGCGATGTTGTTCAGGCACTAGTGCATATGCCAAACAACCAAAAACATGCAGATGAGAAACATATGGCTTGCGGTCATGCCAAGTGTAGCTCAATGATGAGTAGCACCTCCTTTAATGTCAATCCGGGAAGACGTGAGGATGGTATGATGACCTCGAGCAAGTGAAGGTACAAGTGTGTGAGTGCGAAGCACACTAACATGCACACACATACACACACACGCGCACAGAGGGCAAGACAAAGAGTGAGAAGCAATGGAGTTATTTAGATTACTTTCAAAAAGCTCATACAAGTTTAGATCAATTACAAGCTAACCTCAAAAATGAGCTCTCTAGCTCTATTTATAGTTTTTGACTAGGTTTTGGCCGTGTTCAGACCTAGTGTCCGGCCTAGTTAAAAATTAGGTTCTCTACCCTATTTGGAGGTTCAAACGAAGTCTAAAAAATGTGAAAACTGACAGGTAGGTACTTCTAAAGCTCCTCAAGCTCAAGGACTCCTTGGCTTGCACAAAATGGAGCTACAAAAATATGAAATGGTATTTACAATGGTTTTTAGTGATGAAAATCACTATCTTTGTAGGGGTTTCTATTAACATTTTGACATACATTTCCTGGAGCTCCCTACTTGCTCCTTCTCCTTGTGTGTCCACCTCTTTTATATGCGTTAGTGTCCTGAAAAAATATTGGCCTACTTGCCAGATCGTCGTTGACTGCTCTGTCTGCTTGTACTTTCTCTTCTCTCTCACTCCCTTCGTAAGCTTCCTTGCCTGGTGAGTCCTTCAGTTCCAACACCCCCCCCTCTTTTGCGTCTGTCGTCCCTGACAGACCCTTGTTGGGTGGGTCATTGGATGTAGTACTCAACAACGTCTTGTGCTAAGTGATGTTCTGCAATCCGCAACCCTTTGGACAAGTCCGTGAGTAGCGTATCCCAATCTACCGGCCCGGGAACCTCTGGATGTGGTATACGTAACTTTTCGGAATGGAGAGCTTGTTCCACTGCAAACAACCGCAATAAATGTGATGGTCTAGGAATGAATATCTCTGAATGATATTCCCAGAATCCTGTGACAAACATTTCTTCAAATGTCTGTTTGAAGCAGGCTGGTAGATACTTGATACGCGCGTGCCATGCATATACAACATTAATAGATGGTGTTGCGCTCATGTCGTAGACAAAGTCCTGATTACCTTCATTAAATCCAAGAGCTGACAGATGAGGTTCCTTGACATTCTTGAAAGTCCTGAAGGTGACCAACATGAGTTCAAAAATGTTAAGGCACATTTGGGCCATGACATCTGGTACGTTTTTAAACCTGACCCCCCAATGCCGAATCGTCGAGATCATATATCCTATGGTAGGTTTGCCTTTAGGTGGTGCTAAGTAGACATAATTGAGCCATTTCTCGCATCCTTTGGTTGTCAGCACAGTTTTTGTGTATTCCAGCCATGACCTTCTTTGAAATACAGGGCAGTAGCGTGGGTTGTATTTGATGTACAAAGGCATGTTATTCCATGTTCTTACCATCTCTGGGTAGGTTTCCAGTAGACGAATCCTCCACGTCGGTTGATGTATATTGCCCTGCTTGGCACTTGCTGGGATGTCGTCCGGTGCAAACTGTGTAGCCGAGGTCGGTTCTTTTGAGGTGTGGTGCTTGATTTCAGCATTGTAGTCCACCATTAAGACACAAAAAGGAACATACAAATCGTCGGATGTGCCGATCCACCTATGATGGGAGAGGTTTCGAAAGTACTCCGATTTTATAACTACCTCTTCCAAACGTGACATTGACGCTATCTGAACTGCCACTCTATCATCATGGGTTGTGGCCACTTTCTCTAACCTCTGCATCCATTCAGGAGCCTCTATCTCGATGGTGTCCATGCCTTCTTCTGTTTGCTTGCCTCCTGGTGCAGGCATGGGAACGTATGGATCTTCGAATGTTTCCTCTATTTCAATCGGCACTAGATCTTCAGGCTCGGGCTCTACAAGAGGCGAAGGTTGACGCTCGTATTGCATGACTTTACTTCGTAATTCTTCGAGTTCTGCTCTGAGTTTTGTGACTTCTTCAGATGTTTCGTTTACGGCTGTGACTTTGCTTGGTGACTCCTGTTGACTTGCCAGTTGCTTAAGTAGGTCATCTCTTTCTCTTTCTAATGCTGCATGGGCTTCCAGGAGGTCGGCATGGGTTTCTAACACAATTTGCATATTCTCTGAGGGAATGGCCTTGAATTTCTCTGGGTCGATTTCCTGCGGGGAACCCTCCATTGCTGCTTCCAAGTTCTCTTCATTCTGTTTCTGCAGCCGTTTATGCTCTTCGAGTGCTGTAGACATGTGTTTTCGTAGGAGGGCCAGATTGCGTCTGACCTTGAGATTCTCCGTTATCTGGGAGTGCAGCAAATCATCCATTTGTTTCCTTTCTTTTGCATCTGACTGTGGTGGGTTGGCTACTAACTGTTTGTGTTGTTCCTGTAAGGTGGCATGTTGTTGTTGTAGTAGCCGCTTTTCCCTTTCGAGATCAATGAAGCATAGTTGAAGTTCCTCATGACTTCGAAAGAGTCGCGTATGTTGGTCATCAAGATGCCGGTAGTGCTGTTGGAGTTGCGACATACACTGATACATATTATTAAATACATTATTAATAGGGGTGGATGCGGGAAGGGTGTTGAATGCAGAAGGGAAGAGAAAGGGGCAGGGGAATGGAAGTGTGGATGCGGTGCTGGAAAATGGTGAAGTGGGAGGTGGGGGAATGGGAGATGGTGGGTGTATGGGGGGAGGGAGAGGTGCGGAGGTGGGTGATATGTCCATAAGATCAACGGTGGATGTAGTAGTGGGAGTGATTGTGAATATTGGAATTGTGGGTGCGGTGATAGTGGTGAAAGTGTACAGTGGTGTGTGCAATTGTGAATACAAACTGCCCGGAAGTGTGATTGGGGGAACGAGATTTTTTGTGGCTTCAGTTAGAATTATTGTTTCAGTGGCCGTATAGACAAAAGAGGTGGAGATAGGGTGTGTGGGTTGTGTGGGTTGACTGATGGTCTGTGTTTCGGTATGGGTAGTGGACTCGGAGGCGGACAGTAGTGGTTACACTGGTAGTGGGAGGTGAATGTGGTGGAGTTGGAGGCAGGGGTGGCAAAGGGGGTGATGGAGGTGCACTTGATACATGGGTTTCCTCAGTATCATGGACCGTGTGTGCGGTGCCCATGGTAGTGGATGTGCCTTGTGGTTCTGATACTAATACATTCATCTGCTTTCCTGATCGAGGGGGACGTCTGCCGTATCTTCGCTCCGTTCTTCGTGCTTGTGCAAGGGCAATATGCACCGTCTCAGGTACTCCTAAGGCCTCAGATATCATGTCAAGAGTGGTGCGGTATTGCTCGTCTACGCCTTCCTCCTCAAGGATTTGATTCATGAGGGCCTTGCCTGCTGCTAGGGACAGTCTATGTTGCTCTTGAACTCTGTTCATGGTATCATAGAGCTTTTTCAATGCCTTCGTATAAGCTGGAGCACCTTCAAGTATGCAGAGCTTCCTGATCATATTCCTGCTCTTCTTCCTCGGATTGTCCATCATGTTCCTCCTCTTGTTCTTCTTCTTCTTCACCCTCCACATCGACGACATCTGGTTGTCTGGGATGGGGTTGGTCTGTAGCAGTTTGTTGTCCACTAGCTTGCTCTGCCTCGACTTCCGCGTTAACAGCTTCGATTATTCTGGCTACCTCCTCATCAGTTAGGTCTTCTAATGTGAATCCGTGAGGAAACTCTAAGTCGGTTGGTACGAGTGGGAACACCAGATTAGGTCCATAAGTGCTGTGTCTTGGTAATCTGATAGTGAAGGGTTGTACCCGCCTTGGAAGTCGTGGAGTTGTCTCTGGTGTCAATGTCGCACCGCAGGGTTGTGCACAGGGCATCTGAATTGTGCCTCTCATTTTCTTAGATGGAGGTCCTGCGGTTGATAGTCTACGTTGGAATTCCTGTACCCTGGTCCAATTTAACGCCCTCTGCACTGGCACATCATAAGCCAAACATCTATACACAACCTGGTGAGAGCACATCATCCATACAGTACAAACTTTTGTTTCTTATACCACCTTTGATGAGCCAAGTGGATTTGGTCGATAATCCAGTGGGGCATGTTGATTGTCAAATCAAAGGCATCCGCCAAGTATCGACTAAACCATATCTTCTTAGGTGGCATTGTGAACCTCTCTTGAGCGGGAAATGCAAAATGTTGCATGACCATTCGCAAGTGAATGGCAATTGTAGGCGTCATTGCCACCATGTCCTTTAATTTCGTCAGATTCCTGTTCTTCATATTGTCGGGGACCATTGTCTCTTTCTCCGTAGGAATGTGCATACAATTCATTGCCCCTGAAACGCTTCAGTTCATTGCCCCTTGTGAGAGATGGGAGGACAAAGGAGTTGTACCCCTTTTTGTCTTTGCTTGGAGTGAGGGTGCTAATCAAATAAGAGCACCTTAGAAAATCGGGATTTGGCAATTGGAATTTGAAGTAATCGTAGAGTCCCGCCTTCTTCCATATAGGTTTCAGTCCTTCATTATTCTGCAGTCTCTCAAATTCCCTGGTGAAAAAGTGATATCTGCCCCAGCGCCCATTGAATTCTATCTCGGCCTCCCACATGTAAGTGCCTTCACCTAGGGGTCCTGCCACATCACTGAACCAATGTGAGTTTTTGCTGACCGGATGTGTGCCCCTGTGGAGGATTCTGAACCGATATGGCGTGTAATGCCCTCAATGCCACTGGGCGTTCCTTCAAAGTTCCTGCCATCTCTGCCATGTTACTTCTTGCCTCCTGATTCTGTGAGAATATAGAAACATGTGTTAACATTGCAAAGGACAAGATAGAACCGTTTTTGTCCCCATTACAACATTAACATGAGGTTTGGGAGAGGTTAGTAGGCTATTAAGTGCTCGGTGCTTGTGCGTGTAGTTAGGAATTGACTAGACCTAGGAGCTAGGTGGAATGATGTAGTGTGAGAGTGACGTAGTTAGTAGGTGGGCATGGATTTACAACTGGGGTCCGGGGGTTTATTACAAGTTTTAGGTTGCCAAATGCAATGGATGGGTTTTGATCTTGACTTTGTGGAGACCCTAGAGAGTTTGTTAGGAGTATCGGCTTGGAAATGAGGCTTTTTAGGGACCCATTTACAAGTGATTCTACTTGTGCTCATGGAAGAATGTGTGCCCGTGCGTGATGTGTAAGACTGGGCATCAGGTGTTCGAGTGAGTGAAACATGTTGTAGAGGGTGTGGCCTTGGTGTAGCTATTTGAGCCCCCAAGCAAGCCTTAGGCACCCAGATTTGTCGTGATTGTGGGCTAGCCTTCATCGATTTCTTGGGTATCCAAATAGGTTGTACTTTCGCAGAAGACTTTATGAAAGACTTCTTATTAGTGTCATGTTGTTGACTACTAATAAGAGGTTTTGGCCGTGGGATTGGCATGGTCGCAACAGGGTGTTCGCCTTTCCGCCTCCATACTTGTTTTAACGGCTGAAACAATCTGCTTTGCTCCTTTTTTTGGCCTCCAGTATAGGTAGTGCTCTGCTTCTTCTGTATTTGATCTACCTTTGGTTGCTGCATCCCTCTGACCTTTGGAAAAGAAGGGAGTGTCGTCTTATCCTTGACTCCGTTGTTGAGACATTCCTCGTTCTGCATCATACAGTTTTGGACAAGAATAGCATTGTCAACTTCATGTGCGCCCCTGGAAGGACCAAGAGTTCGTGCCTTACCTAGTTCCTTGAGTGCCTCATTTTCCGATTCAACTGTAATTCGACTATGATTTACCCATACCTCAAGAAGTCCACTTCTTAGGTTTAGGTTGACTGCATGATCATAGATCCAGTCTTGACCCAAGACAAGAGGCTCAGTGAGGTCCTCATCTTGACACACTAGTACTTTGACTGTCATTACTTCGTCTTGAATGTAGATGGGAAGTTCCACCTCGCCCATGCAAGGGGTTTCCACACCTCCCAATCCTATGAGATATGCTTCTATAGGATTGATAGTTAATTTCAACTCTTGACAGTAAGACAATTTAACAGCACTAGTGGCTGCACCTGAGTCAATCAAGGCTCTTACAGTCCTTGCACCCTTTCCTTGTCCTATATCTAAGGTTATAAAAGGACGTCGATCAATTATCCTATGAGAGCTGATACCTGAAACTTCACACATAGCCACGTGATATCCTTGATCTGCATATGCACCTGGCCTAGGTTGCTCTCTGCCTTGTCTTCTTAATTTCATTCTCCGTATGCGCTCTAAAGCTTCTGCTTGAGCTTCTTTTTGAATTCGCTTTTCTTCTTCGTTGCGTTTCTTAGCAGTGTTGAGTCGACTTAGCATTTCCTCTGTGAGAGGTTCCTGATATAACTTGACTCTACATCCACTTATGTAGCTTGGGAGAACATCGCCTTCTAATGTGGCTAGTTGCACTGCTCCACTTGTTGAGATTCTATTAATGATCATGGGTCCGTAGCCTCTCTTCTCTAGTTTTCTCGCATGTTGCTTCAATGTGTAGACTAAAACTAAGTCTCCAGCCTTCAAACCTTTATCCTTAACATGGGCATCAAAGTATGCCTTCTGTCGTTTCTTAGCTGCATATATCCCTGCAGCCGCTCTCAGTCTTGTTTCTCCTAATCGTTCAAGGTCAAAAAGTCTAGAGGAGAGTTCATGACCCGTCCATTCATGCTCTTGTGCCACTTTCAATGTAGGTATTAAAAAGTCCAACGGTAGCACTGCATTTTGGCCAAATACCATCTGAAAGGGGGTGGCTTGGAGTACCGTTTTGTAGGCGACTCGGTATGCCCAAACAGTATGATGTAGCTGTTTGTCCCAATCAGAGCATTTATTGTTCACTAATTTCGTCAGTACATTGCATAGGATCTTATTGGTGCTCTCAGCCTAGCCATTAGCTTGAGGGTGATAGGGGGCAGATTTCTTATGTACTACCAAGAATTCTTGGAGCAGATTTTCAATAACTTCATTCAAGAAGTGAGTGCCTCTATCATTGACTAGCTCTATAGGTAAGCCGTATCTGGTGAACACATTCTCAAATAAAAACTTAGCTGTTGTTTGAGCATCGTTCTTCGTTGTGGCTTTTACCTCTACCCACTTGGTTAGATAGTCCGTGGCAACAATGATATATTCTGCATGGGAACCCTTAGCTGAGGGATTAATAGGACCTACAAAGTCTATTCCCCACTTAGAGAATGCACGTCCACCCATCGTAGGTTTCAGTGACATCTCATCTTTGCGTATAGGATACTGAGTTCTCTGACAAACATCACACCGTTTCACATAGGTATGTGCATCCATGTGAAGGGTAGGCCACCAGAAACCCGCAAATAGTATTGCCTTGATCACCCGATCTGGTCCAAAGTATCCTCCTGCTACACCTTGGTGAGCAGTTTCCAAGATCTTGAGATATTCACTCTCATGGACACATAGTCTAAGGTAGCCATCTTTACCACGCTTGTATAGATTATCACCAATGAGTGAGTAATCTAGGGCTTCTTGTTCTAGACTTCTTCGTCTGGCCAGTGTCATATCTTGAGGGAATGTTCTCGTCCTCAAGAAGTCTACTAATGGTTCACTTCAATCTGGCACTATGGACACTTGATAAAGAGTGGCATGTTCCACAGGTGGTTTAGTGCAGCAGATTGGGCATTCCTTGCACAACTTCTGGACATCAGCTTCCATAGTTGGCCAATGCACTCCGAGTCTCCTTAGTGTCTGTAGGGTTCGTTGTTTTGAGTAGTGTTGCTCTAATGCACCTACATGTGCTAATTGCAACCATTTAGCGTACTCATCCTCTTCCACACAACAAGCCAAGATTCCTTGATCTGTGTGCTTGTACATACTTCCTGCCATGATGTGATACTTTTGGGCTTTCACTACCTCTCTATCCTATGTGTTTATTACTGGGTGGCTAGGTCCGTATGTCAATACTGGCACTAGTGACTCAGCCCACTGCAGCACCACTTCCAAATTAAACAAGTAAGCATCAAGAAGGTCATCTGACACTCCTTGTGGGGCTTCTCCCGATGTGAGCCTAGATAGATGATCTGCTCTCAAATGAGTCTTCCCTTTCCTTACCACAACCTCGAAATCATATTCCATTAGCAAGAGAAACCATCTTACTAATCTTCCTGTATTGCATGGCTTGTTAAACGAGATATAGCAGTGCCTGATGGCCAGTAAAAAATTTAAGCTTATTTGCAAGCAAATAATGTCTAAACTTTTTAACTGCATATACCATGCCTAATCCTTCTCTCTCCGTAGTGGTATAATTTCGTTCAGCTGCATTCAATTGTCTACTAGCATAGGCAATTGGAAGGTCCATATTACCTTCACCGGTAGGCTGCGCGAGTACACACCCAATGGCATAATTGGATGCATCCACATGAACATGGAAAGGCTTATTCCAATCTGGTGTGGTCAAGATTGGTGCTGAACATAATTGCCGTTTAAGCTCATTGAAGGAATTCTCACATTCATCACTCCACTCAGGAGGCTTTGCTATGATGGCATACATGTGTATAAACCGTCGGTAATAACCACAATGCCCCATGAAAGCTTGTACTTCCTTGACATTCTTAGGCCTAGGTAACTCGGCTATAGCTCTCACTTTCTCTTCATCAGTGGATATGCCATTCTTAGACACTATGTGTCCTAGAATCTTGCCTTGCCTGACCATAAAAATGCACTTTTTGGGGTTCAGGCAGACTTGATATTCCTTACATTTGTCAAAGATTTGTTTGAGTTCAGGAATATGGGTTTGTCTAATGTTGGAATGAGCACAAAGATCATCAACATAGACTTCTAAGTTCTTCCTCAGGAACTCTTTAAATACATGGCACATTAGCCTCTGGAAGGTAGCTGGTGCATTGGTAAGCCCGAATGGCATTACTCTAAAGGCAAAAATGCCCCACTCCATGGAAAAAGCCGTCTTATGCTGGTCCTCGGGAGCAATGGCTACTTGATTGTAGCCCAAAAACCCATCTAGGAAGTTGTACACTTCCTTGCCTGCTACCCTTTCTACTAGATGCTCAGTGATAGGAAGCGGATAATTATCTCTGATAGTGGCTACGTTAACCCTCTTCAAGTTAATGCACACTCGTAATTTGTCGTTCTTCTTGGGCACCACTACAATGGGGGATACCCATTCAGTGTGCTCAATTTCATAGATAAACCCGGCTTCCACCAAGCGGTCTATCTCCTCTTTAATCTTGGCGGCGTAGTTGTCATTGTATGTGTAGGGCTTCTGCTTAGAGGGTCTGGCATCTGAGGTCATGGGGATCGTGTGTGAGCATATGTCTGGGTCGACACCCTTCAGATCCTTGTAGCTCCAAGCGAATACATCTCTGTATTCTCTTAGCAAGGCTATCAATTCATGCTCTTCGTCTTCCGTCAGGTCATGGCCTATGTACGTGCATCTCTCCTCTCCTTCTTCCACAGCTACCACAATTTTCTTGGTGGTTTCTTTGTTATCATAGGCCTCCCCTGATTGCGCCTCTCGTTTAGGCATTCTGATCATGACTCTCCTGTCATCTATCTCATACTTCTTAAAATTTTCCGGCACCTCAAACAAAGATTCTTCCTCTTCTGGTATGACTTCTCTCTTCTTTCTTTTCTTTCCTTCTTCCTTCGGGGTCACATGTGTGGCTAGCCTTACATCATTTGTAAACTCTCCATCCCTCTGGGGTTGAAATTCTACTTCATAGAAGTATTCTTCATCTGATGCAAAAGGTGGGTCCATAATGATTGACTCTAGATCGGAGTCACTTGCATCCTCAAATGCACCAGGGCTAGGTTCACACTCTTCTAACACTGCCTCTCCCATGATTGGCTCTATGGAGAAGACTGAAATGTCATAGCCATCTTCATCACAGTGAGGTGTCCATTGTTCTTCATTGATGGCTACATCCATTGTTGCTAAGATTTCTGCCCAGCCGTGGGGTTCAAATTCTTCGTCAAGAAAGACTACAGGTGCATAGGCCGGGTCTTGAATGGATCTATGGGTTTCTTTTGCACCTATCTCTCTGGCTTTTTCTCTCTTCTCTTCTTCTATTGCTACTTTGCACATCCATAAGTGGGTGTCTTCATGCATCCATGAGGATCCTGATCCTATGGAATGCACCGACTCGGTATCATCTTTAGCTCTATGGATGGGATTCCATTGGATAGGAGGGACATCTCTATGAGAGTAATCTTTGAGATTCACTTTGGTCGTAACACCTAAGTGTTGCAGGTACAAGGAGTTGGTTCCCCATTCCTGTACCACTTGCAACTGTCGCATAAAGGGTCGTCCCAAGATCATTTCATAGGCATGATTTTTGCTAAAATCACATATAGCAAATGTATGCTCGAACTCAACACCACATGTGGTGAGAGTTATTCCTTCTAACAGCCCTAAGGGTCTCTCTATGTGACCATCGGCCATTTGCAATTTCATCCTCGTGGGCCTGAGTGCTGGCTTGCCCCAACGCTTCCATAGGGAAGTGGTAGCAATTGCAACTCTTGCGCCTGAGTCTAAAATGGCCTTGGTGGTGTATCCTTGATGGGTGATAGGAAGATATGTGTTTCCCTCTTCGCCCTCACTCATGTCTCCTATCTTGTCCAATGGTATTTCTGGCACTGTTCTCTGGGATCCTACTTGGGAACGAGGTTTTGTTATTTCTGGTACTTGTTTGGCTACATGTTTCCATAGCTCTGGCCTTACTTTGAGTAGCTCTTCTAAGGTGAGGTTACACTGTACTTTATTGTTTCCTCTGTGTTCCTAGGTATGACTGAGTCCTCATTTCGTACCATGACCGTGGGTGCTCTCATACAAGTGGACTTAGCTTCCCATGGGCCTGTGAAGTGGGCTAATTCTTGCAGAGAGTTAGACTCAAAGTCTAATCTTTCTTGAGATTGGGTGCTCTCCTGCTCCTCATAAATGGATGGGATGTCTTGTGGGAATTGGTCGTGTGCATCATCCACAAGTTCAATAGGAGGAGGGACTTCACTCTCTTTAGCCCATTTGTCTTCTTGAATCTCTCGTAGGAATTCTGGTTTTGAACCGATTCATAGAAGATGATGTGTCTGGCTCCGTAGAGTTAGGCACATAGGCTTCTTGGGCAGGAAGACCTACACATTCACTTGCCTTGTCCTTGTGTTGAGAGGCGGGTTCCTTTTCTGATTGTGCAATTAACTTCTCTATTCTTTCTAACAGTCCATCAAAGTGCAACTGTGTCTTCACTGAACTAGAGATGTTAAATAGGCGGCTGGCTTCAAACATGGTCTGAGCCAATTCCACCATCTTAGCACAAATTTTGGTCTGCTCTAGCTCTAGTTCTGCTCTAGGGTAACACTTTTCATGATCAGTTACGTTTGGCCCTTCTTGGATTCTGGCCTGATATGCTTTAAGCATCATATTAAGGTCCTCGGGAGTGGGATCTGCTAGGACTGATCCTACTCTTGGGGTTGGTGGAATTGCGTGAGGTGGGTTGGAAGGTGGCGGGTCGGATGGCGATGGGAATGGTGGTGGTGGGGTAGTGTGAGAGGGAGTTTGAGATGTGAGTTCAGTCATCCTGGCCTTTGTTTCTCTGAGGCTTTCCTCGAGTTCACTCATCTTTTTTGCCCATTGCCTTTTCATTCTTTCACGACTGTCTCTCCAAGCTCTGGTCCTCTTCTTGGTCATGCTCTCTGTTTCACTCACCTCGGGGCTCTTTTCTTGACCTACACCTTGGTTTTGCTGCAGTGCTTGGGCTCTTGTGATCACTTGCACTGGTGCAGTGGAAGTCACACTCCCTGTGGAGTCTACAACTAACCCAATAACATTGATAGGAGTGATTTTCGGCATATTATTAGGATTCTTTGGGCAGTCTCGTAAGAGATGCTCCTTTCCACACTCCTGGCAATAGCCCTGGATCATCACTGACTGGGGTTGTGTAGGTGGAGGCAAGGGACAATCACGAATGAGATGATCTCCTTGACATCTGTAGCATGGTCCTCTAGGGAATGGGGGTCTTACTTGCCTAGGTTGAGGTCTAGGGTTGGGGTTTGCGTACATGACGTTTGTGTAATCTGACTCCCAACTAGGTTCACTCGGTTCCTCACTGTAGTAGGACTCACCATGTTCAGGGGACTGCATGTAGTAGGCATGGGGGCTATCAATATGCGTCGAATCAAAGCTATGGTCACTGGGATCGCTTTCTGAAATTAATGGTGTTACTGGGACTATAGTTCTATTCAGGTTCTCTTCTGCAGCTGCATACTTTACCGGAATTACATTAGCTGGAGCAGGGGGTTGTTGTGCTAACACAAGCTGAGGCCTTTGTTGGTTTTGGTAGGGTTGGTAGGTTTGTTGAGGCCGAGCATACTGTTGTGGTGGGTATTGACTCTGGTATCTGCCTTGTTGAGGGTATGGTTGTGGGTACGTCTGCCTAACAGCTTGCTTATTGTAGGGGCAATCTTGCGCGGTGTGATTGGTGTACCTCCGTTCTATGGTGCAGTACTGGCTACTAGGATTTACTTGGGGTTGAGCCATAATGGGACATACATTCGCCATATGGTCACCACCGCAAGTATAGCATCTTTTCACAGGGGCAAACCTTGGGATCTGTTTGCTAATGACACCTAATTTCTGAGCTACTTTCTCTGCTAATTCCTCAATTGATATGGATTGCGAGGAAGAGAGGCTAGAGGCACTATCTGAGTCTTTGTAGATTTTGGAAAGCTCTAGCTCTTCCCCTAGGTTATCCTCGATGTCAATGCACATGCGTACACACTCTTCTATGGTCCTAGGGTCCTTCAAGTACACATATGATCTCAATTTGGTACTTAGCAATCCATCCAAGAACAAAGCCACTTGCTTAGCTGGTGTGGGTAGCTCCGAAACAGGGCATCTTTCCAGATATTGCCTAAATCTTCGTCCTGCAAGTCTCACGGTCTCTTGAGGGGTTTGCTTGAAGCTGTGAATCAATGAGGAGGTATTATGCCTTATGCCACTCTTAGAGAATTCAATAATGAAAGCCTCTAGGAGTTGGTCTATGCTCCTGAACTGTTTCTCATTCAATGGTTGAAACCACGTAAGGGTTGTGTTCCTAAGGGTTAGACCAAAGGCATTGTACTGCGTGAATAGATCCTCCACTTGTTCAGCTCTCAAGACTTGCCTGAACTCAGCCACATGATCGTAGGGATCTCCAGTGCCATCGAAGTAGTTTTTCATGGACTTAACTAGCTGGGTCAGTCTCAGGGTCCTTGTGTGCTCTCTCGATCTTGGCAAAGGAAAATCATCGACATTTCTTTGATTTCCTGGGGCTCTAAGTACCTCAGGTTCCACTCTATTTGTTTCCGTTCTCGTTCTTTCTCTGCCCCCTGGGTTGGCAAAGCTTACTTCTGGCCTATCTCTACTTCTGTCTCTTTGAGTTCCATGAGCTTGGGATGTTCCTGCTCCAGGGTGACCATAGGACACGTTCGATCTTGGTTGGGGGAAAATGAATTCACCCTTCCAAGTATAAGCATGCCTGTCATGTTCTGTAACCACAAAGATCCTCTCTGAAGCGTGATCTAAGTAAGTCACTCTACCTGGGCTATCAGGATCTTTGAACTCATAGACTAGGATTGTTCCTATATCATTTGGCCTATCAGATTTATACCTCCAAAAGGCTTCATCAATCTCTCCATTCAGGAGTAGGTCTAGGCTCTTATTGTCTTGGGGAATCCACTCTGGTGTGATAATCCTAGTGAGAATAGATTTGCCTCGGGGGGTTCTAGGTTCTACACCCATGTTTCCTTGCTCCAAGTCACCTAAATCCGCTTCTGAGATCACATTCCCAAATTCATCTGTCCTATCTGGGTAACTGGTGACTACATATATTGTCCCTTTCTTGTCTAGGTATGCTCCGTTTTCAAACTTGACAGCTGGGTGCTCTAGTACTATGGATTGGTCAGGGTTTTTAATCTGGACCACTGATGTTCCTAGGCCGTCCTCATAGATGCTAGCACCTAGTCGGTTGGTCCTAATCTATTCCAATTGTGTCTTGTAGGGGCCTTCCACCCTATACAGATATTGTTGGAACATCAAGCTTACACTATGCTTGAGGTGGATTTGATCTACATCAAAGGCTATCGCGTCGAAAGAATATCCGTTGGAGAGTTCTT
This sequence comes from Ceratopteris richardii, assembly GCA_020310875.1. NCBI lineage: Eukaryota > Viridiplantae > Streptophyta > Polypodiopsida > Polypodiales > Pteridaceae > Ceratopteris > Ceratopteris richardii. Next base: position 25,145,192 of record CM035427.1, on the reverse strand, counting down.
TTTCATATGCTCATTTATTGTATTTTTTGAGAATATTTTGATGGCTCATTTACCGTTGTAAAAGCCTTGAGTTGTACACATGAAAAGATACAAATATAGGGCCAAAATCCCACGAAATTTTGGTGGTTGAAGTTGCATTCAATCAAGCAATCAATCACCTAAAAGTAGATCAATCAAGATCTTCACTTTTCCTAGATTGTAGGGAAGTGAATTGATTCCCTCCAACAACCATTCCCACCTTCATTTGAATTCAAATTCAAGTTGTAAAAGTCGTGGAACACTCCTAGAGGCTATATAAGGAGTTGAAATCACTTGTACATTACATGGAAGCAATATACATACACTTGTGACCATCATTGTCTTGCTCCTTCAATTTTCTGCATCATCTTCTTCGCAAACAATAATCTTGCAGAGACTGCTGCTCTCTCCTCAGAGCTCCAAATTGAGTGCAAGCAAACTCATTGGAAAGGTATCAGTGTCTAGTTTATGCCTGTAAATTTTCAAAGCATTTGGTTCAGCAGATTTGGAGAAATCTCAGTTTTTCTGCCTCGGGGTCAATCTCTGCGTATTCCTGAAAAATAGGAAGTACCACCGGTGAATGTCGCATTCATTCCTATAGCATATTTTGCTTATTCCTTATACTTTTGTGCATTCCATACACTCAACCCTATGTGTATCACTCCCATAAAAGGATTTTTTCTAATTGTAATCACGCTGGTCGCTATGGGCATTTGAAGTTCACTGTCTCTTCCATAGATAGTAAGTTTTTTGAGCTAGTCGACCCGCGAACCTATCTGTTTTGTATCGACTCATTCTCCTTGATGCTCCAAGGTACATAGTGTGTTTCTTTGCACTTATAGCATGCCTATAAGGTCTATTTGAGTCTCCAAAAGCTCAAGGGCTGGTCTTGTGCCGGTTGGCTTGACCAAACTTCATCACTTCGAAACGCACTTTTCTACCTTCGACAAGCTTCTCCAAGTTCTTTCAGATATGGCACTCCTGAACTTCCTGTAAGTCTGTCCATGCCTTGAGACATCTCTGATTCACTTGTCTCAGAGCTAGGGTAATGCGAGTGGTGGCTCAACTGCTGGGCCCAAGACCTAGCAGTATGATTAACGCTAGCCTCTGAAGACCTAAGGCTTTGTCTATCCCTTACTAGATGTCGTCCTGATCTAAGGTTCATATGCCTATTTAAGTAGCCCCTATTTTGCCCAAGTACAACCTCGTTGCTGAGTTCTTTGGTACCAATTACTTGATTCCTTCTTATGTTGATTATCGTGTTTATGGTCTTGTCTGATATCACGTCGTCAGGTATACTTGAGTGTATTTCCGCACTTGAAGTTGATTGTTCCACGTTACGTTCTTTTTCCTTTAAAGTTCTCAACCGTACAAAGATTATGTCGTTAGCTTGAACTTGAGTATTTAGGTGGTCTTCAACTTGATAAATGCCTATCGCCGCCCTGGCCTACTCCTATCACTAGTCGTTCTTAGCCTAAGCTAGGAATTGACAGAGGGAGTTGAGAGTTTCCAACCTTTTGTTTCCTTCTTGGTTGCCCTTGAGTGCCTAGGAAGCGTGTTCCCAAGCTTGCGCTTACTCTTGCTCAGAATGCCCTTTGATGCTCTCAATAGATCTGTAAGAGTTCCAAAGTTAGCTCAAGACTTAAATTCCAAAGACAGAACCAATCACTTTCATTCATGTAACACAAACATCAATTTGCACTGTGACTTTTTGGAAAACAATTCTAGAGATCCCTGAATTTTGTTCCCCCTGGGTATGGTCAACTTCAAAATACCCTATCTAATAATCCTGATCTTAATTTAACAGTAACCAGTGGAAGTTTTGGTTGTACTCCCCACGAGCTTTCCAACAAGACAAGAATCACAGCAAACGGATTTCGTATGAGAAAGTTATGACAGTTCAGGGTTCTAGTGCTAAAACAGGGTTCAAACAGGCTGACAGATCACAGGGTTTTTCTCAAGAACACATGTGTAGGGACCTCACAAATCACTAGTGACTCTCTAATTATGCCCAAAATTCCCCAAGGACTTGGAAAAATTTAACCCTAAAATTTTGGCCGAAAAGCCTGTCAATCGAGATCGACAGGTCTGTCAATCGCGATTGATAGAGGTGTCCGTCGGGGCCTGTTGGTCGCGATTGACACGTCAATCGTTATCGACAGTGTCAATCGCGATCGACTGAGTCGATCGTGGGTCCTGTCAATCGCGATTGGTGTCAATCGCGATCGACACTTTTTCCGGGATTTTCGTCGTAAATTCAGTCGATCGGGGTTGTGTCTGTCGCGATGGACACGTGGCTACGCGAAAAAGTCAATCAATCGTTGAAATTCAGTCGGTCGCGATCGATGGTGTCAATCGCGACTGACAGAGGTGTCGGTCGTGGCTGTCGATCGCGATTGACGGTGTCAATTGCGATTGACAGGGTCCTACATGGCAGTCAGTCGGTCGTGGGGTCTTCGGTCGCGATTGACAGGGTCTGTCGGTCGCGATTGACAGATGTTGTCGGTCGTGGCTGTCGATCGCGATCGACAGTGTCAATCGCGATTGACAGAGAAACACGGAATTTTCAACTGTTTTTAGTGATTTAGAATGTGCTCATCATGTAGGTTAAGATGGTGCACTTTGTTTTACCAAATGGGCGTTTTTTCTGTCGATCGCGATCGACAGAGGTCGGCAACACACAGACAGTTTTTGAGTTTTCCGTACCTGCGCGGCGTGCTGGAGGGGATGATACAACTAGATCCTGCAAGCAAACTCAACAAACATGCAAAAACAATGCACACAATATTGCTCTCTCGCTCTCTCTCACAAGTGGAATGATGGAAATGAGGTGGAGAAGGTGATATGATCAAAAACCTAAAATTTTTGCGATGATGGAGATGGAGGTGGGAGATGGTGATGATGATGATGGTGATGATGGTGGTGAGGTAAGAAAAAGAAAAATAAGAAAAGTAAAGAAATTACCTACAATGCCAACCTCTCAAATCATGTCTTACCATCACACGCTCGTCCTCAAAGCTCGATCCCCGGCAACGGCGCCAAAATTTGGTGTAGCTCGGTGATGAGTAGCACCTCGTTTAATGTCAATCCGGGAAGACATGAGGATGGTATGATGACCTTGAGCAAGTGAAGGCACAAGTGCACAAGTGCGAAGCACACTAACATGCAAACACATACACACACACGCACACACAGGGCAAGACAAAGAGTGAGAAGCAATGGAGTTCTTTAGATTACTTTCAAAAAGCTCATACAAGTTTAGATCAATTACAAGCTAACCTCAAAAATGAGCTCTCTAGCTCTATTTATAGTTTTTGACTAGGTTTTGGCCTTGTCCAGACCTAGTGTCCGGCCTAGTTAAAAATTAGGTTCTCTACCCTATTTGGAGGTTCAAACGAAGTCTAAAAAATGTGAAAACTGATGGGTAGGTACTTCTAAAGCTCCTCAAGCTGAAGGACTCCTTGGCTTGCACAAAATGGAGCTACAAAAATATGAAATGGTATTTACAATGGTTTTTAGTGATGAAAATCACTATTTTTGTAGGGGTTTCTATTAACATTTTGACATACATTTCCTGGAGCTCCCTACTTGCTCCTTCTCCTTGTGTGTCCACCTCTTTTATATGCGTTAGTGTCTTGAAAAAATATTGGCCTACTTGCCAGATCGTCGTTGACTGCTCTGTCTGCTTGTACTTTCTCTTCTCTCTAACTCCCTTTGTAAGCTTCCTTGCCTGGTGAGTCCTTCAGTTCCAACACCAAGCCTCATATGGAGTGATAGACTGCAGCGCTTTAGTGGGACACTTGTTCAGTACATATGTTGCACACATGACAGCCTCAAGCCAGAAACTATGTGGTAAGGCCTGACTTTTGACCATGCACCTCACCATCTCCATGAGTGACTTGTTCTTTTGTTCAGCAACCCCATTCTGTTGAGGTGTATATGGCACTGTACACTAGTGTTTTATCCCACGTTCAGCCAGAAATGCATTAAAATTAGAAGACATATATTCCCCCCCTCGATCAGAACGGAGGGTGCCCATTTTACATGCTGACACATTTTCAGCCAAAACCAAAAACTATTTAAAGCACATAAACACTTCGGACTTTGCTTTGAGTGGATATACCCATGCATGCCTGGAAAAATCATCAATGAAAGTCACGAAGTAAAGGTAATTTCCAAAAGAGGGTGTCTCCATAGGACCACAGACATCACTATGTACAAGCTGCAATTTCTGAGTTGCCCGAACTGAACCATCTTTTGGAAATGAGGAATGTTGCATTTTGCCCAAAATACAGCCTTCATAAACATGTTTTCTAGGTGCCTCAAGATTTCTGCAGGCGTAGCAAACTAGCAAAATTTAGATGACCAAAGCGTGCATGCCAGAGCTTTGCATCTGACATAGCCTGAGAATCATTTACTGCACATGCTGAATCACTTAAAGATCTTTCATAGTCTATAAGCTTATACAGCCCACGACATAAAATGCCAGAAGCAATAATCACGTCGCCATTTGATAGATCATGAACTGTACACCTGTCATCAATAAATTTCACAACCAAACCAATCTTGGCTAATGCAGAAACTGATAACACGTTCTTTTTGATCCTTGGCACAAATAAAGCATCTAACGAAGTGAAAGAACTACCATCAACAGTATTCAAAATGATCTTACCAACTCCCATAACAGGATAAGAGGAGTTGTTGGCGCATGTAACAGTATTCCCTGTAGGGGTAGGCTTGAGTGAAGAGAAGAAACTGCGCTACGACGTAATATGTTTGGTTGCCCCACTATCAAAATACTGGCAAACAACTGAGTCTACTGCAGACATGAACTGATCATGAGAAGATGGGTCAAAACTGTAGACAGTAGTAAACGCCCATTCTTCTTCCTGCAGGCCTCTACAACAACCATTCCAGCCTCTTTCTTTTTTGCCTCTTTAGCAGCCAATTTTGGACAGTTCTTTATGATATGATCATTCCCTTTACAGTACTTACAAAACAATTTCTGCTTTTCTGATTTTTTCTCATCTTTGTCTTGGTTCTTCGAATGTGCAGCACTTGCAGATTTCTGCTTACTAGTAGAAGAGCTCCATTTTCCTTTGCCCTTCTAACTAGCTAGGAAAGCTTCATTTGCAACACGCATAATCGACCTGTTCTGCCACATGACATCTGGATGAGAGAGCTAATCTTCACACTTCTCAAGTGTCTAAAAAACACACCTAATTCTTGCTCACATTTGCTCTTGCAAAACAGCTAAGGATGCTTGGGATACACTTACCATATTGTACCAAGCTAGGAATGAGGCTCGTGTTGCTTACCTCCGAAAACAGTTGGAGAGTGAGCACATGAATGAAGGTGATTCTATGGACAATTTCCTAACAAAGATCAAAGACTTGAAGGAATAGTTGATTTCTGCTGATGAGGTTATACCAGATAGCTCACTTGTGCAAAGCGTTCTGAATGGTCTTCTTGATTCATATCAGAGTTTTGCTTCTACTCTTCGGTTGATGATGAAAGGCAATCCAAATGCCTTGTCATTTGAGGAGTTAGTCTCTGTTCTGTTGCAGGTTTGACAGACAAGGCTATCAAAGCATGTGCCTGGGCATCTCTGCCATCCCAGCAAATCTGTTCTACAGTAGGTGCAACTAAAATAGCAGCACGAATAGGAATCTACGGAATATCATCTTTGACATCATCTTCATCAGCTCCAGCACCTGTATTTGCAGTACCTGTAGTCAGAGGTGTAATAGGACGTCTTTCAACACCCTACAGAATGTTCCACAATCCTGTTGCAACCAATAAATGTCGCATCATATAAGCCCATAATGGGTAGTTGGTACCATCCAACTTATCCTCAACAGCCAACATACGGAATACATCACTGCTTTCAGCCATTGCCGATGACTAAAATAGCTTGATGCAGAAAATTGACTGTATCTCAAAAAGTTGAACAGAACTGCTTGAACGAATTCTGCTAGACCTGTAGCAGACTTCGAGATGCTTATATTGGTGAATAGAAATTGGTATATACCTTTGGCACAAAAAGACAAAATAGCATGCATAAGCACTGTGATAATGCGATCGAAGGCCGAAACGAGCTCAGATCGCATTTTCGGCACCACAAAACGAAGGTGTTTTGATCTCGGAAACACGCTGAGTATGCTCACCAAAATTCATGCGATTCGGAGACTGCAAACGGAGGAGTGTCGACGGCGCCCTAGATGAAGCGACGACCTGCTCTGATACCAATTGTTGGAGATAGATGTCTACAGAAGCACGCGAACAACACAAGGAAGAAGAAGAAGCTTGGATCACAAACACACAATGTTGAATGTATTACTAGAGAATGTACAAAGATAAGTAGCCCATTAGGGCAATAGGTGTATATACGAGCCGGGGGAAAAAAACCTCCTAAAGAGGGAAAAAAGTGTCCCGACTGTCCTAATGTGCTCATACACATCACTACCTAAATATATTAACAGACTTCGAGACTCTTATACTGGTGAATAGAAACTGGTATATACCTTTGGCACAAAAGACAAAATAGCCTGCACAAGCATTGCGATAGGTGTTCGGAGGTCGAAACGAGCACAGATCGCAATTTTGGTACCACAAAGTGAAGCAATTTTGATCTCGAAAACACGCTGAGTATGCTCACCAAAATTCGTGCGATTCTGAGACTGCAAATGAAGGAGTGTCGACGGTGCCCTAGATGAAGCGACGACCTCCTCTAATACCAATTGTTGGAGATAGACGTCTGCGGAAGCATGCGAACAGCACAAGGAAGAAGAAGAAGCTTGGAGCACAACACACAATACTGACTGTATTACTAGAGAATGTACAAAGATAATTAGCCCATTAGGGCAATAGGCATATATACAAGCCGGGGGAAAAAAACCTCTTAAAGAGGGAAAAAAACTGCCTCGGCATTCCTAGAGTGTTCACACACATCACTACCTAAATATATCAACACAATTTTCTAAAAAATCATGGAATTCAGCATCAGTTTTCATGCAGGTACACACCACAATAGAATGGCATTGTTGAATGCAAAAATAGATATATTGCAGAAATAGCAAGAGCCTTGATGGCTGAGAAGAATGTGCCTCATTGTTATTGGGCAGTTGTTCACGTTGCTGTGTACATCATGAATAGAACTTTGAGTGTTGTTGTACATCAAGTTACACCTAAAGAAAAGTTTATAGGTAAAAATCCAAACTTATCACATCTGAAAGTTTTTGGTTTTATTGCATATGTACATGTTCCAGATGAGTTGAGGACGAAGCTTGATCCAAAAGCAGAAAAATGTGTCTTAATTGGATACTCCCTTAAGCAAAAGGGATATAAATGTTATAACCCACTCACATGACAGGTAAAGGTGAGCAGAGATGTGGTATTTGATGAAATGTCAAGCTTCTATGCAGATGCCAAAGAAGGATTGAATCTTGAACCAAATGACAAAGAAAATGCTGAAAAATCAAGTGCGAAATCTCAAGCTTTGAGTGGACCGCATGCATCACCAAGCAATAGTTCCAACTCAAATCCATGGAGTGGAAGATTGCGTGGAAATTTCAGTCCAACAAATTCATCAAATACATCCAAGAAAGGTAAAGAAAAGCTTTCTGCTAGTCATAAAACATGTGTAGGTTTTGAAGACGTTGATGGAGATTCAAGCGGTTCATAAAAGAGTCTTGATGAGGAAGTTGGATTGCCCTCTGTGAAGACTCTAGGAGTAAGAAAGGCACATGCAGATGATACAAGGAGAAGTGACCCAGGACCAAGAAGATCTGGGAGGATGCGGAATTCAGTGCAACGATTGACATATGATAGTTATATGGCTCGTCATTGTGCCTACATGACAAAGGTAATACAAGATGCTAAACCTTCTTGTTTTGAAGATGCAATTGGAAATGCAGATTGGGAAAAAGATATGGATGAGGAGATGGCTGCACTTTATGGAAATGATACATCGAAGTTGGTTCCATTGCCATAAGGAAAGAAACCCATAGGTTGTAAGTGGGTTTACAAGGTAAAGCACAATGTTGATGGTAGCATAAGCACATATAAAGCAAGTTTGGTAGCAAAAGGATATGCAAAAACTTATGGCATTGATTATGAGGAAACATTTAGCCCTGTAGCCAAAATTTCTACTGTCAGAACACTTGTTGCATTAGCTACAACAAAGGGATGGACTTTGCATCAGATGGATGTGAAGAATGCTTTTCGACATGGTGAGTTATAGGAAGAAGTACACATGGACCAGCCAAAAGGATATGAAGATTCAAAGCATCCAGAATATGTTTGCAAGTTGCAAAAGGCTTTGTATGGGCTGAAGCAAGCTCCTGGTGCATGGCATGCAAGGAGTGTTGATTAGTTAACCACCATTGGGTTTTCTATGTGTGATGCAGATCATTCACTATATGTAAGGAAGGGTGATGATGGCATCACAATTGTGGCTATTTATGTTGATGAGTTGATTGTAGCTGGTGATAATCAAGAAAGCATTAAAGAGGTAAAGCAACTTCTTATGCAGGAATTTGACATGAAAGATCTCAGTGTGTTGTGCTACTTCTTGGGCATTGAGTTCATACATACACAAACAGGTACATGGATGTCACAAAGACAATATGCCTTGAATATGCTGCAAAAGTATGGTATGGATGATTGTAAGCCCATTTCTATGCCATTATATCAAAATTTGAAGTTGGATACTACATCAGGTGAAGCATTGGAAAATGCTACTATGTATAGGAAAATTGTGGGAAGTCTTATATATCTCAGAATTACAAGGCCTGATCTAAGCGATATTATTTGCATTATGCATTGTTTTATGAAGCTGGTGTAGATTTGCAGATTCATGGATAAACCGATGCAGACTGGACTAGTAGATAGAAGATCTACTAGTGGCTTTCTATTGTCACTTGGAGGTGCAGCTATTACATGGAGCAGCAAGAAGCAACCCACTATTGGTTTTTTGCGTATAGAGGCTGAGTATAAAGGTGCTCCAATGGCATCATGGTTGGAGATGCTACTTGCAGATTTAGGTGTGGAAGTGCAAAAGCCTATCACCATCTATTGTGATAATCTTAGCAGCATACAGCTAGCATGGAACCCTGTTTTTCATGCTAGAACAAAGCATATTGAGGTACATTATCACTTCATCAAAGAGAAGGTATTAGCAGGTGATATTGATCTTGTTTATGTGAGGACAGATGAGTAGGTTGCTAATATCTTCACTAAGGCACTTGGAGCAGAGAAGCTGAAGAAGTTTCAGAAGATGCTTGGATTAGAGGACATGGCATTGAGCTTCAGGGGGAGTGTTGAGATATCAAGCTCAACATGTGATGATCCAAGATGACATGTATTACTTTTCATTTCTCTGACATGTATAGTGGTCACGCCGGTATATGTCAGGGACACTTCATTTAGCTTTATTAGATTTATCTACCGAGAGTGATGGCACATTTGTTTCTTGCCAGTCACTCATTCGCAAACATTAGGTTTTACCTTATGTACTGGTCTTTATATATTGCAATAGTTGTATTCTTGTTTTTAGTTCATTCTTGTACATTCCTTTTTATGTAATAGAAGAAGAAAAAGAAGACCATTTCTTCCTTGCCTCAATCTGAGTGGGTGCTTCTCTTTGATTGTGAGAGTGTGTGTGTGTGTGTGTGAGCTCTCTTCCTTATCTCCTTCCTCGTGGCATCTAGGTATTTAATTATCTATCTTTTATATTTATTTTCTTTGATTATTGCTTTTGTAATAAAGAATAAAAGATTAAGTATATTCAATATATTTAAACAAATCTTGATAGTCCAACTCTCTTATTTATTAAGGCTATCGAGAAAGTCAATACGCATGATAGAAAGTATTTACAAGAATTCATTTTCTCTTATTTGTAAGCAGTGAGAGAGGATAACTACAGAGATTGCATTGATCAACTTTCTAGAGCATCATACATAAACTTGAGCCCTAAATTGTAACCCTAAACTCTAAATTTTAAATCATAAAAACCTAAACCCAAAATCATAAACCATAAATCTTAAACCATAAACCCTAAGCCTTGTTCAACACCCTTAGGCTAAACTCTAACTCTTGATCATAAATCCTTAACTCCAAATCCTAAACCATAAACCTTAAAAACTAAACTCTAAACCCTAAGTCCTAAACCCTAAACCCTAAACCCTAAACCCTCAACCCTATACCCTAAGCCCTAGAACCTAATCCCTAAACCCTAAACCCTAGAACCTAATCCCAAACTTTAAGCCCTAAATGCTCAGCCCTAAACCATAAAACCCAAGCCTAAATTCTAAAACCTAAATCCTAAACCTTACAACCTAAATCCTAAGCCCTAAACCCTAAAATTCTAACCACAAATCTTAAAGCCCTAAACTCTAAACCCCAAAACCTAAACCTTGAACCATAAACCCTAAAACCATAAACCCTAAAACCATAAACCCTAAAACCATAAACCCTAAAACCATAAACCCTAAAACCATAAACCCTAAAACCATTGTTGGAAGCAGCAGTCAGAGGCACAGACGCCACGGAAGCATGTGAAGACGAAGCAGGGAGCCAGCCGGATCATTTTTCCAAAACAATTATATTTTTATTACTTCTTCAAACATCCAACAGTGATTTTCATCACTCTTGTAACATATGTAATATAGACAAAACCCCATTTTTGTAATCCATAGCTCCATTTTGTGCAAGCCGAGGAGTCCTCGAGCTTGAGGAGCTTAGGTAGAATACTCGTACCAAATTTCGTTATTTTTAGACATCGTTTACCCTCCCAAATAGCCTCTAGGACCTAATTTTTAACTAGGCCGGTCACTAGATGTGAAACCGGTCAAAACTAGTCTAGAAACTATAAAAAGAGCTAGAGAGCTCATTTTTGAGGTTGGTTCATTGTAGCTTGTGGGAGATTAGAGCTAGTTTGAGCTTGTAAGAGTATTCTTGAGGAATAGAGCTAATTTCACACCTTCCATTGTATCTTGCTTGTCCCTTCATTGTGTGTGTGTATGTGTGTGTGCATCTTTGTGCTTCTCACCTTCACTCTCACATCTTCTCACATTCACGATCTTCATATCACTCCTACCTCTCCCTCGGATTGACATTAAGGAGGTGAAGCTTCTTAACGTGGTTCTCACCATCGTGCTAGAGCAACACCAAATTTGGCGCCGTTGCCGGGGAACGAGTCTAGGACGAATGTGTGATGGTAAGAGTATAGCAAGAAGAGGCGTTGGAAGGTAAAAATCTCAGTTTTTGTTGTTGTTTTTACTTAGTTTTTAGTGTTTTTCACCTCCCCCACACTCCATCTTCATCATCGCATCATCATCTCCATTTCCAAAAAAATCAGAAAATTCACCATATCCACCCATTCACCTCATTTCCCCTCATTTGTGCGTGCGAGAGAGCGAGAGAGAGTTTTTGCGCTTGTATGCACTTGTGTTTTCTTGAGTTTTCTTGCAGGTACAGAGCTTCAGAGCATCAGGAAAGCTTCCAAAAGGTAAAAATTTCAGTTTCTGTCAGAAATTTCCGACTGTGTTGGACCATCGCGATGGTCCGCCAAGTTCGGAATTTGGAGAAGGCGACCACACCAGCGTGAAGAGCACACCTGCGCCACTAGGAATCCATACTCGCATCTCAAAAATTCATTGTTTGGTGGACCATCGCGATTGGCTCGGACCATCGCGATTGTGTCACACCATCGCGATAGGCTCACGCCATCGCGACGGCTCGGCCGGACCATCGCGACGGTTCGCTTTTTCGGACCATCGCGACGGTTCACTTGAGCCATCGCGACGGTACACTTGGGCCATCGCGACGGTTCAGCTGAGCTCGGACCATCGCGATTGGCCTATGCCATCGCCACGACGGTGCCACGTGTCACGTTAGACCATCGCGACGGTTCAACTTTCGGACCATCGCGACAGCCCAAAATCGGACCATCGCGATTGGCTCAAGCCATCGCATCGCGGACCATCGCGACGGTTCACTTCGGACCATCGCGATTGTCCACCGTTGACCGTTGACCGCGCCATCGCGATTGTCCGCCCGATCACGCCATCGCGACGGTTCATTTTTTGGACCATCGCGACGGTTCGACCTCACGCCATCGCGATTGTTCACTTCGAGCCATCGCGACGGTTCGCTTTTTCGGACCATCGCGATTGTCCAAATCCCACGCCATCGCGACGGTTCGCTTGGACCATCGCGACGGTCCCAGACCATCGCGATTGCCCACCCCCATCGCAAATTTTGGACTTCAATTTTTGACCAAATTTGAGGGTATTTTTGGAAAATTTTTGGACCATTAGACTCATAGGAGACCCCTTAGCTCATATTTGAGGGAAAATTGGATTGTCAATTTTTACCCCCCAGGGCCTGAACGCGTGTAACTTTCTCATCCGAAGTCCGTTTTTTGAGCTTAATAGCTCGTTAGAAAGCTCGTGACGAGTACTACGTGACCTCAACTGTTTTTTTCATAAAGAATACATCTACTTTTGGATAAGCTAATTTGAGGTTCACCTAGTCTGGGACTAGGAAGTCAGGGGGCACATATTGAAAATTTGAGCTAAAAAGGTGTATATACTCAAGTGTTTAATCATCTTGTGAATTGGTCTAACATTGGAATTTTCCAGGTCTAGCAAGGGCAATCCAAGGCAAGCAAGCAAGGTAGTGAAGACAGCAGAGCTTGGGAAGCACGGCTTCTTGGGCAACGGGACATCAGAGCAACCAGAAAAGCCGACTCGAGGTTGGAAGATTACTCAACCCCCTCAGTCAATTTTTAGCTTAGGTTAAACGGTAGTTGTGGATTTAAGTCGATAGGAACGCCTCAAGTTTAAGATACTTAATTATTTCAAGTCTAAGACTTAAAGTAAAGGTGTGTGTGACGCGAAAACCTAAAGAAAGGAACATAAGTCTGACGGAACGAAAACTTAAAATCATCACGAAAGTCGAATTCCTGACGCATAAATTAAGACAAGAATCCAAAGAAAAATTAAAAGGAACCAAGAATTAATCACAAAGAACCATTGACGATCTAAGTGTGTAATCGAGCGTGCAAGGAAGAAAATTAATGAACCTTAGATCAGGCAAACATATAGGTAAGTCGGATAGAAGAAGCCTTAGATCATCAGAGGCGAGTGTAAGAACCACCGCACGATCTTGGGCTCAGCAATTGAACAGTAGTTATCCCTACGAGTTGAGCTCAGAATCAAGTGAATCAGAAATGGCATTTAGTACAGACAGACCAGCAGGAGGATCTCATGTAGCATACCTAGAAAAACCCGAAGGACCCTATAGAACGCAGTTAGAGTTTCTCCGAACCAACCGACTAGGTGCTCGCATCTATGAGGATGGTTTGCAGAGGCAAGTGGTGCAACTGCACAACCCTGATCAACCCATTGGATTGGAAAGACCAGTGGTGAAGTTTGAGAGAGACGCTTACATAGACAAAGAAGGAACCATGTACGTCCTGAGTACGCAACCAAACGATACGAATGAGTTTGGCACAATTCAATTAGAAACGGAAGCAAAATTTCAAGGAAAAGAACCGTTAGAAGAACCTAGAACACCGAGAGGGAAATCCGTATTAACGAGAGTACTCATCCCAGAATGGATCCCTCAAGATAACAGGAGCACAGAGTTGTTCGTAAATAAAGAGACAGATGAAGCCTTTTGGAGGTACAGAAAGGAAAACCCCAGTGAGGTAGGCATCATCACAATCTATGAATTCAAGGACCCAGAAACACCTGGAAAGGTTGTATACCTAGATGAGACTTCAGAAAGAGTCTTTGTGGTGCCTGAGCGCGCTAAAAACACATACACATGGAGAGGTGAATTGATATTCCCTCCACCTAGAACAAACGTGAATACAAATCAACAAGGGGCAGGAACATCCTCAGCCCATGGAAATCACGAGAGACCGGAAGTAAGCTTCATTCACCCCATAGGGAGAGATGGAACAACCACGAACACTAATAGGACGGATAGACAAAGAGATCATGGAATACTAGGTGGTAGAGATGATTTTCCTCTACCTAGACCACGTGAACATGCAAGAGTATTGAGACCCACACAGTTGGTAAAATCAATGAAGAATTACTTTGATGGGACAGGAGATCCCTATGACCACGTTGCAGAATTCAAGCAAGTATTGAGGGCAGAACAAGTAGAGGACATGTTCACGCAGTACAATGCATTTGGACTAACGTTAAAGAATACCGCTTTAACTTGGTTCCAACCCCTGCAACAAAGGCAATTTAGAGACATCCATCACTTTTTAGAGTCATTCATTACTGAATTCTCTAAAAGTGGGGTTAGACATGACACGTCTTCGTTGATTCATAGTTTTAAACAGACCCCTCAAGAAACAGTTAGACTGGCAGGTCGTAGATTCAGACAATATGTTGAACGATGTCCAATGCAAGAGCTACCCTCACAAGCCAAACAAGTATCACTGTTCTTAGATGGCTTGTTGAGCGCTAAACTACGCTCCTATGTGTACCTAAAAGAACCCAGAACGCTAGAAGAATGTGTGAGAATATGTATAGACATTGAGGACAACCTAGGAGATGAATTAGAACTCTCAAAGGTCTATAAGGACTCAGATTGTTCTTCTCTAGCATCCACAAAATTGTCTAATTCGATAGAAGACCTAGCAGAAAAAGTGGCCCAAAAACTAGGAGTTTCTAGTAAACAGGTGCCCAAGCTACCTACAAATGTACGTTGTTACACTTGTGGTGGAAATCATTTGGCAAACATGTGCCCCAATGCACCTCAACCTCACGCCAACCCTAGCGGCCAATATTGCACAATTGAGAGAAGATACACAAATCATACAGCTCAGGACTGCCCATACAACAAACAAACCGTGAGACAGAACTACCCGCAAACATACCAGCAGCCAGGTAGGTATCAAGGCCAATACAATGCTCAGCCTTATTACTATAGGCCTCCCCAGAACTACCCATACCAGGCTCAACAGAGACCTCAACCCGTCTTAGCTCAGCAGCCACCCCCACCAGCGAATGTCATCTCAGTCAAATATGCGGCTGCAGAAGAGAACCTAAGTAGGGCCTTAGTGCCTTCTTCACCCCTGATCACCGAAAGTGACCCGAACTCTAACAGTTTTGACTCTACTCATGTAACTAGTCCACCCGCCTATTACACGGAGTCACCAGAGCATGCGGAGACATATCATTATGATAGTCCACCAATGGAACCTAGTTGGGAGCCAGACTACACTAATGTGATGTACGCAAACCCAAACCCACGGCCCCAATTGAGACAACAGAGACCACAGGGCCCTAGAGGACCATGCTTTAGGTGCCAAGGAGATCATTTCATTAAGGATTGCCCACATCCCCCAATAGCAAGGCAATCACAGTACTATAGCATACAAGGCTTTTGTGCCGACTGTGGCAAAGAGCACATAATCAAAGATTGTCCTAAGAACCCAGTTAACACTACAAATGTGACACCGATCAACGTGATAGGTATTGTAAACAACGCAGATGGATCCAACCCTACATACGTGCCGATCCAAGCTATAACCAGAGCCCAAACACTCTTACAAAACCAGCAGCTTAATCATGAGAAAATAGCCGAAACTAGTGAAGTTGCGGAATCGAGTAGCAAAAAGACGAAATCTTGGAAAGATTCCAGAGAAAGGATGAAGAGAAAATGGAGTAAAAAGATAAGTGAGTTGGAAGGAAGTCTAAGAGAATCTAGAGCCAAAATACAAGAATTCGCTTCACAAGAATCAAACCAAGAAATCCCAGCTCAGAAATCAGGATCAGTCTTAGCGGAACCCATACCGGAAGATCTAGACATGATGTTTCGTGCATATCAGGCTAGAATAAAAGAGGGACCTCAAGTCACGGAAATGAGTAAAAACTACCCTCGAGCTGATCTAGAAATTGAGAGAACTAAACTTTGCATGAAGATGGTAGAACTAGCTCAAGCGTTGTTCGAAGCCTCTAGATATCTTAATTGGAATAACATGGCAAAACCGGAATTACACTTTCAAGGACTAATGGAGAGGCTAGAACACTTGATAGAAAGCAAAGAGAAAAAGGATCAGCATAGGAACCCTATTATCCCAGAGACACCGAAAAGGAATCCACCATCCCTGTCTCAAGTACCCAATGCAGAAAGCCAAGACAAATTGTCCTCCATACATAGGTATTCACATGAATTTTTGAGAGAAATACAAGAAGAGAAATGGAGAAAAGAACAAGGAACTCATCCTCCTATTCAAGAAATAGACGATTTGCAGGAACAATTTCCCCAAGACATCCCCTCTATACATGATGAGGTAGAGGTGGAACAACTGAGTGAACCCACAGGATTCGAGTCTAATTCTCTACAAGAATTACCTCAGTTCACAGGGCCTTGGGAAGCTAAGTCTATTAGTATGAGAGCACCCACGATAATAGTGAGGAATGAAGAATCAGTGATCCCTAGAAATACGGAAGTGATCAAGAATACCAAAGTACAATGTAATCTCACTCTGGAGGAGTTGTTAAAGGTAAAACCAGAATTGTGGAAGCACGTAGCAAATCAATTCCCTGAGATAGCTACCACACCCTCTCAGGTAGGATCACATAAGAAGGTACCAGAAATACCCGTGGAAAAGATTGGAGACGTAAGCGAAGGAGAAGAAGGTAACACATATCTTCCAATAACCCATCAGGGCTACACCACGAAAGCCATCTTAGATTCAGGAGCCGGGGTAGCCATCGCTACCACCGCTTTGTGGAAACGTTGGGGTAAGCCAGCACTCAGACCCACCAGGATGAAGCTACAAATGGCCGATGGACACATAGAAAAACCGTTAGGCTTACTAGAAGGCATATCTCTCACCACTTGTGGTGTAGAATTTGAGCATACTTTCGCCATTTGTGACTTTGCTAAAAATCATGCGTATGAGATGATATTGGGACGACCATTCATGCGTCAGTTGCAAATCGTACAAGATTGGGGAACTAATTCTTTGTACTTGCAACATTTAGGAGTGACTACCAAAGTCAATCTTAAAGACTATTCACACAGAGATGTACCCCCAATACAATGGAATACCATCCATAAGACACCAGTAGAGACGGAATCCGTGCACTCATTAGAATCAGATCCTTCTTGGTTGCATGAGGATACCCATTTATGGATGTGTAAAGTTGCCAAACAAGAGGAGAAAAGATTAGAAGCAAGGACCTTAGGTGCGGAACAACATTCACGAACCCTTCAAGATCCAGCCTATGCACCGGTAGTATTCCCTGACGAGGAGTTTGAACCCCATGGTTGGGCGGAAATACTAGCAACCATGGATGTAGCCATCAATGAAGAACAATGGACACCCCACTGTGACGAGGATGGTTATGACATTTCAGTTTTCACGATAGAGCCAATCATGTGCGATGCAATTTTAGAAGAGTGCGAACCAAACACTGATGCATTTGAGGATGCAAGCGATTTTGATTTAGAATCAATTATCATGGACTCACCCTTTGCATCAGAGGAAGAATATTTCTACGAAGTAGAGACTCACACTCAGAGACACGAGGACATCACGAACGAGGTAAGGTTAGCCACAGAAGTGACTACTAAGAGTGAAGGCAAGAAAAGGAAGAAGAAAGAAACCATGTCAGAAAAAGAAGAATCTTTATTTGAAGTACCCGAGAATTTCAAGAAATATGAAATCGAAGATAGAAGAATCATGGTACGAATGCCCAATAGAAAGGCGAATGACGGACAAGTATATGATAACCGAGAGAAAACCAAGAAAGTAATAGTTGCCATAGAAGGAGAAGAAGAAAAATGCACATACATAGGGCATGATCTGACGACTGAAGAAGAAGAAGAGTTAGTTGCCCTATTGCGTGAATATAGAGATGTTTTTGCTTGGAGTTACAAAGATTTGAAAGGAGTCGACCCGGATATATGTTCTCATAGAATCCCTATGACTCCAGATGCGAAACCGACAAAACAGAAACCGTACACGTACAATGATAACTACGCTGCGAAGATTAAAGAGGAGATAGATCGGTTGATAGAAGCAGGATTCATCTATGAAATTGAGCATACCGAATGGGTATCCCCCATTGTGGTTGTGCCCAAGAAGAATGGAAAATTGTGTGTGTGTATTAACCTTAAAAAAGTTAATGCCGCCACGATTAGAGATAGCTATCCTCTTCCTATCACGGAACATCTATTGGAAAGAGTTGCGGGCAAGGAAGTTTACAGCTTTCTTGATGGATTCTCAGGCTATAACCAAGTAGCCATTGCTCCAGAAGACCAACACAAGACGGCTTTTGCCACAGAATGGGGCATATTTGCATTTCGTGTAATGCCATTTGGCTTGACAAATGCACCCGCTACTTTCCAGCGACTCATGTGTCATGTTTTTAAGGAATTCTTACGCAAGAGCTTGGAAGTTTACGTCGATGACTTATGTGCTCATTCAATTGTAAGGCAGACACATATCCCAGAGTTAAGACAAATATTTGACAAATGTCGAGAATATCAGGTTTGTTTGAACCCAGAAAAATGCGTTTTCATGGTCAGGCAAGGCAAAATTCTAGGACACATTGTGTCGAAAAATGGAATCTCTACGGACGAGGAAAAGGTGAAGGTAATCGCAGAATTACCTAGACCAACTAATGTGAAGGAGGTACAGGCGTTTATGGGCCATTGCGGTTATTATAGGAGATTCATACACATGTATGCAATCATAGCCAAACCCTTGTACTCTCTTTTAACCAATTTTGAATGGACAGATGAATGCGAAAATTCATTCAATGAACTCAAACGACGCTTGTGCTCAGCACCTATATTGACCACCCCAGATTGGAGTAAGCCATTCCATGTACATGTGGATGCATCCAATTACGCCATAGGATGTGTGTTAGCACAACCCACGAGTGAAGGTAACATAGATCTCCCCATAGCTTACGCTAGCAGACAATTGAACGCAGCAGAAAGAAATTACACCACGACGGAACGAGAAGGATTAGGGATGATCTACGCTGTAAAGAAGTTTAGGCACTACTTGTTGGCCAACAAATTCAAGTTCTTTACAGATCATCAAGCCCTATTATATTTAGTCAACAAACCATGTAACACAGGACGATTGATACGTTGGTTTCTACTACTCATGGAGTATGATTTTGAAGTGGTAGTTAGGAAGGGAAAGACGCATCTTAGAGCTGACCACCTCTCAAGATTAACCTCGGGAGAAGCCCCTCAAGGAGTAGCTGATGATCTACCAGATGCATACTTGTTTAACCTGGAGATAGCACCAGAATGGGCTAAGCCGTTAGTCCCTATTCTGACATACGGACCCAAGAATCCTAGGATAAAGATCAAAGAAGGAGAGATTACCAAATCTCAGAGATACCAAATAATGGCAGGAAGCATATATAAACAAGATAATCAAAAGATTCTTGCTTGTTGTGTAGATGAATCAGAACATGCGAATTGGTTGCAATTAGCACACTTAGGTGCACTAAAGCAACATCATTCAAAACATAGAACACTACAGACTCTGCATAGATTAGGAGTATTTTGGCCTACGATGGAAGCAGATGTCTACAAATTGTGTAAGGAATGCCATGATTGTTGTGAAAGACCACCAGTAGAACATGCTACACTATATCACGTGTCTCTCACACCAGACTGGAGTGAGCCTTTAGTGACATACTTGAGGACGAACACATTCCCTCAAGGAATGACCTTAGCTCGACAACGCAGTCTAGAGCAGGAAGCTCAAGACTATTCACTTATTGGCGATAATCTATACAAAAGAGGACGAGATGGATATCTAAGACAATGTGTTCATGAGAGCGATTATCTGAGAATACTAGAGACTGCACACCAAGGTGTTGCAGGAGGTCATTTTGGACCAGATAGGATAATCAAAGCCATCCTCTTTGCAGGATTATGGTGGCCCACTCTTCACATGGATGCACATACCTATGTAAAGAGATGTGATGTGTGCCAACGAACTCAGTTTCCTACTCGCAGAGATGAAATGCCATTGAAACCCATGATGGGCGGACGTGCATTTTCTAAGTGGGGCATAGACTTTGTAGGACCCATTAACCCCCCTGCAAAAGGTACACATGCGGAATACATTATTGTTGCCACAGATTATCTTACGAAATGGGTAGAGGCAAAAGCCACAAAAAAGAATGATGCTCACACGACTGCAAAATTCTTATTTGAAAATGTCTTTACAAGATATGGATTGCCTATAGAGTTGGTGAGCGATCGAGGCACTCACTTTCTAAACCAAGTCATTGAATATTTGTTACAGGATTTTATGGTGATTCACAAGAAATCTGCACCATATCATCCTCAGGCCAATGGTCAGGCTGAAAGCACTAACAAGATACTTTGTACCGTACTGACGAAACTCGTGAACAATAAACGCTCAGATTGGGACAAACAGCTACACCACGCTGTTTGGGCATATCGAGTGGCCTACAAGACCGTACTCAATGCAACTCCCTTTCAGATGGTTTTTGGTCAGAATGCAGTGCTTCCCTTGGACTTCTTGATACCGACCCTCAAGGTTGCACAAGAACATCAGTGGACCGGCCATGAGTTATCAGCGAGAATATTGGACTTGGAACGATTAGGAGAAACAAGGCTGAGGGCAGCAGCAGGAATCTACGCAGCGAAGAAGCGACAGAAAGCATATTTTGATGCACATGTGAAAGATAAAGGCCTAAAAGAAGGAGATTTAGTTCTAGTATATACGCTGAAACAGCACGCACGGAAGTTAGAAAAGCGAGGTTATGGACCTATGATCATTAACAGACTCTCGACTAGTGGAGCAGTACAGTTAGCCACCTTAGAAGGAGATATAATGCCTAATTACATTAGTGGCTGTAGAGTCAGGTTGTATCAAGAACCTCTTACTGAGGATATGCTTAGACGACTCACGTTGGCAAAGAAGCGTAAGGAGGAAGAAAATAGAATACGAGCAGAAGCTCAGGCAGAAGCCATAGAACGCATTAAGCGCATGAAGCTAAGAAGACAAGGACTAGGGAGAGAACATTATAACCATCTGGAAACACCACCCAGATATCCCATGGCCATGTGTCAAGTGAAGTCAACCACTCATCCTAGCATAGTGGACAGGAGACCATTCCTTACAGTAAGGCTAGCGCACGGTAAACATAGCCAAGAACTCAGGGCTTTAATTGACTCGGGTGCTGCGACTAGTGCGATTAGATGGTCCCACTATAAGGATTCAGGAATAGAAATGCGGCCAATTGAGGCATACCTCATAGGCCTAGGAGGCATGGAAACCCCTTGCATGGGTGAGGTGGACCTTCCTATCCTCATTAAGGATTTGACGATGACAGCGAAATTACTAGTGTGCCATGATGACGACCTGATAGAACCCCTAATCCTTGGCCAAGATTGGCTATACGATCACTCAGTGGACCTAAATCTTAGACAAGGCTCCTTACAGATTGGAACCTTAGAGCAGAAGCGAGTGATACCGCTTGACTTCCCTAACCGCACTCCGCTTGACGGTTGTGACCCTAGACCCCATGAAACGCATGCGACGGAAGACAGGAAGATCTTTGATCAGCTCAATCACGCTACGTCTGCACCAACCCACTCGGGCTTGGCTATAGACAGTTGTCAATCAGAAGGACGACAGGAGATCTTCCCTGGGACTTCCTGCAAACTAGAAGAGACAGTTACCCAACAGCAAGGGCAGAAGGGCACAATCAGAGGTCAGGTGGGTTGCATCAGCGGCCAAATGAGCACGACACCCTACGGTGCTCATCCTTCCAAGCTTGTTGCGGACTGGCCTAGATTAAAGTTACAAAAGGCATCACGTCCTGATGGGCAGGTCACGCAAGTGTTGGAACTCCCTTCTTTTCCAAAGCAGAGTGTCCATCCGACCTCTCAAACCCAGCAACAACAGAGTCGACCACGACAAAGGAACCCAGACCGATTGCAGTATCAGAGGAAACAACAAGGAAAGCAGTTTAGGCCTCCCAAAGGAAGCGGCACCAGACAAATATGGGTGCCAAAAGGACAAAAAGCACCAAAGAACTCCAACCAAGCAGAGATCAACAAACAAAAGGCAGAACAGAAACAGAATCGATATCCACCATCCCCTCGACCTTCTTCTATAGGTCAGACCATTCGACAAATGTGGATCGCCAAGAAGTACCTTACCCATAGACCCACGCCCACGCAGATTTGGGTACCCAAACCATGTATCATAGCTCAAACCATATGCCATGTAATATATAACCCCTATAACTCATCTCATCCCTCGATACCACCATACCCGTTACCACCTTTTACCCCTCAGCAGAAACCCGCCACCCACTCCAAGATCTTTAAGAAATGGATACCGAAACGTGTCCAACCGTCCTCCCCTAACCCGTTGTCTAACGACCCCCCGACTAACATACAACCTTGTACTCAATTACTAACCTTTCAACCTTGTATAAGTTCACACACCATCATCACACACCACTAGTAATCTCACCTCATCAAGAAATGTATGCATGATCTGAAACGTATAGGTGTCTAGAGACCTGCACTAGTGCTGCAAGAAACATTGCATCCATCACATCACAACACTTGGCTACACGGGTTACGCATCAGTTATGGAAAGGGATTGCGGTCTCACTTTAATGGGATCATGATTAATTTCCATGCTAATGTGTTAATCTTTTGTAGCAGATCTTTCTCACCAGCGCACCAGCCACCATGCAAACTGACGAAGGAACATCAGGTGTAGGCCCCAGTGTAGCAGCAGTACCACTCAACGTGCTACGAGCAGAGTCCCACCCTACTGCTCCACCGCCGGAATTTCAGGGATTTCCAGGGCCCATGCCTATCGATAACCCCCCTATGGGCTACACAGAAAAGATACACAGGAATTCTCATTGGTTTCAGGGCCTGGCAGGACCCCTCGCGGACGCAGACTTTATATTTGAATCCTCTCTGACGTTTGATGACCGCACGTGGGGGAAGTACCAGTTTTTCTCCAGAGAATTCGAAGCCCTACAAAACACCCAAGATTTAACTCATGTTTGGGCCAGAGCCGGTTTCACAGAATATTTCAGTGATCCTCTACCCAAACCAGATTTTTATAGGTGCTATTACTTGATCACTACCTTACTGGCATCAGAGAATAAGGACATCCCAGGAACCTTCATCTTGCCTACCCTAGTGGATGATCCACCTTACAAGAGATTTTATCTCTCTAAGGACCTAATCAGAGCAGCCATCAAGATTCATGGAACCCACACTCCCACAGACCGAGAGAGATTGATTCCAGAACCGATGAAACGTGGGGATGTCACGAAGTGGGAAGAGATTTCAGCCATCACACCTGAGTTGTCAAAGCCATTAAGAATATGCATGCAACATTTTGCCTTTCCAGCTCAGGACAGATTTACCATGCCACACAAAAGAATATGGTTCGGATTATATTTGGCATGTACGGGACCTCAAACAGTTGATCTGGCTAGCTGGATCATAGATCAGATGTACCTGGCACAGCACAGATGGGAGCGTAAAAAAGTGCTTAACGGATGTTGTGCACTCACAAGAATTGTGTATATGTGTTTGGCGTACGACTTGCCCATCGAGCGTGCATTAACAGGAGAGGAATTGAAGGCATTCAAGAGCACAGCGAAGAAAGCTAAGAAACCCAGTAGGACACGGGCTGGTAAGCGCATGCGAGGCACCATCCCTTGCCTCCAAGTGCCAGAGTCGCCGTCACCACAACCCTCTCCCGAGCGATCACAGACAGAAGCTGAGCCCACTGTACAACCTATTCGCATACGGTTGTCCAGACCAATAATTACGGAGGCCACCACAAGTACCGCTGCACCTCAGGCAGCTACCACCACAGAACCCCCAACCACAACCGCAGAAGCTCCCACCACCATTGGTGCGGAAGCGTTTTCTTTCCCGATACCACATATGGAGACCGACCCCATAAACACGACATTTGACTTTGAGATGCCTGATGCATTCTCAAATGAGTTTCAGTATTCAGAAGCCCCCCTGTTCTCCCAGGAATATGAACGCCCCAGCTACCCCACTACGCCGCGAGACTTGCCACAGGGACAAGCTGTGTCGGGCTCTGAAGAAGAAAGAACCGAAACAGACGACGATCATGGCGACGATGAAGCCAGCCAGGGCTCACAAGAGGAACAGACAGAGGGCCAAGGCCAACAGACTGACACACACGGCGACACCAGCACATATGAAGATGAAACTTTTGAAGCCGCAGCGTATACATTGGCCATAAAGAAACTATATCGTACCATGGAGAAAGTCTGGGCACGAAAGAGGTTAACCGAAGAGGAGAGCCAGGCATTAATTGAACAGGAACTCATCTCCGGAGGATTCGAAGACGCCTATATCAGAGGGTTCCGAGAGTTAGTCCAATCAGTTGGCTCCCATGAAGCACTCAGATTTTTACAAAGAAAGCAACTACCACAGTTCGATCCCCGCCGAGTGCGACTACTCTCAAAACCCGGGGAGTATATTCGTGTACCAACAGGAGCCCAATCTTCAGCACAAGCCAGGGAGGCACGCCTCGCCCCCGAACGTTCAGTAACCGCAGAAACCATTCTTGTAGATTCGCCCCCCCGTACCACCATTGTACATACCACTACAATCCTTGAAATAACCTCCACCCCTTCGACCCCTCTTTCACCTCATCCTTCACCAACCCATCCTGTATCACCCGCACACCCACCTGCTTTCCCCACATCCACCCCTGTACAAAGCAATATAGCCCCAACCTCTTCCTTACCCATTCATACCACCAGGCCCACACCCAGCCCTTTGCATCCCTATGTTAATCCCTTCGCCCCTTCATCCTTCCCAGCGTTTCCCCCACCTCTAAGAACCCCATTTCCCTTCCTAACCCCGCTAACCTTCTCACCCGTCTCACCTCCCCAACCTGCCATAACCCCTATTTCCCCGTTTCACCAAACTATTCCCACCATCCCCCCTGTAAACTACTCTACGTTTGTAAATCCCGTATTCACACCTACGCAACCACCCCCAATCACACCACTGTTCACAGTCACAACATTAAACACGTCCAATGGCATGGACATATCACCACCCACCTCACCACCACCCACTACACTCACAACACCCTCATATTTAGGCACTTCACAATTTTCCACAATCACCACTGCATCCACAGTCCCAACCCCGATTCCCATTCCCACTGCATCTACCATCACTGCATCCTCATTTAGCACCTCACTACTGCTATCGCCCACCGTAGACACAGCATTTCAACACATGTTCGCATGTATGACGCAAGTCCGAGATGAGTTTGCATCACTCGGCACCAATTATCAACAGCTGCAGAAAACGACGAACGACTTACAAACGCAGCTTAACTTGTTGTCAATTGAGAACGCCTCACTGAACAGCCGGTACCAGGAGTTACGCGAGGCTTATCACAAGTTAGAAATAGAAAGTGAGGAAAAAAGCAAAGAGGCCACCGCAGATTTAGATAACCTACTTAGAGCCCAGACTGTCCGCAATGCAACGCTTACTAGAAATATGGGCTTATTAAGAAGACATTTAGCCGCAGCTAAAGAGGAGAACCAGCGACTCCAAGAGCAGAACAGAGAAAACCTGGAGGCGGCTTTAGATCATCCAGACAAGCCACTAAGTCCGAGCAGATTCAAGGCCATCCCATCTGAGTCGATGCGGATGTTGCTAGACGACCATGTTAGATTGCTCGAGGACTATGACCGTATGAACGAAGAGTATCAAAAGTTAAAGGAAGATCACAAACAGCTACAACTCAGAGAACCTGCAACACAACAGCTACCAGTAGCAGCGGAATTACCAGCGCCTGTGGACCCTGCCCCTGAAGTTTTAGAGGAACTCAACGCACTCCGGGCCCAGGTAGTGAATCTTGAATCTCGAATCGCCATCTATGAAGCACCACCAAGGCCAGACTCCCCACCTGAGCTACCAGCTGAGGAAGAGACTGTCACTATCCCGGTGGAGGAGACCTTCGAAGAGGCTTATGAACCAATACCCATCCCAGGCGGACGTGTCACGGCCGAAGGCCAGATGACCTACGAACTACCTACCCCCGCGTGGATGAAGACAGTAGAAGAACTCGGAACAACACACTCGGCCAGAGTAGAGGCACAGCTCCATGCCATGGCCATAATTGAAGAAAAAATTTTACAATCACCATTCTTTGCTCACATGGCCCCGCGAAGATACATATCCGGGCATGAGCTTCAGTATAAACCATACTTTATGTTAATGGCAGAATATCAATTAACCGTAGAGAAAGAAACCGGCAAGAAACCGACGCATGCAACTCAATTCGAGCCAGAGGACTTGCCACCCAGGGCGCAGAGAGGTGAAATCCACCAACCAGACTGGCGCAAAGATTTACTGCAAAATTATCCAGAAATGATGAGCACGTGGGTAAAGGCGCCCCTTCATTTAAAATTTAATCCGTGCTGGGGACCAGTACCACGACGCCGCTCTTGGACTGCCTTCGCTATAAAGCTACAGAACAATAAGCAGTGCCAAGACTGGCTGAACTACCCCTATCTCAAGCCACCAGTCGCGTTACCCACAGTTGGCTATATGATGGCGACGATCCGCCACTGGCTCCCTCGATTAAAACCTATGGATGATATAGCCGCGCAAATGACTGTCAAAATCTTTGACATGATGCAGATGGTCTTTAAAGTCTTCCGGCGCATCAAGGCTCCCCATGTCAACACCCCGGGCTTTGAGCATGGCAATTTGGATTTAGTCTATGATATGAGCACAACGCCATCGCTACGGGTGTGTTACGCCTGGCACTGCAGGATCAAATATCTACCGGCCTGTTACAAGCAAACATTCGAAGAAATGTTCACCACCGGTTTTTGGGAGTACCATTCAGAAGTATTCATAAGCAGGCCGACACATTTATTGCAATTATTCGCCTGTGAACGCATGGTGTACTCCACACACTATCAGCTCCCACCACCAGACGAGCCGCAACCTATCGACTGGGAGAAACTCGAGGCTGATCTAGCCCGAGGTATTCGTGTATCAGAGCACACCCTCGCTCAAGACCTCCTACAGAATTACATCCGGCAGACCTCACAACAAGGTTCTGTCAGGGACGACAGAAGCGAGAGGGAGGGGGGTGTTGGAAGCAGCAGTCAGAGGCACAGACGCCACGGAAGCATGTGAAGACGAAGCAGGGAGCCAGCCGGATCATTTTTCCAAAACAATTATATTTTTATTACTTCTTCAAACATCCAACAGTGATTTTCATCACTCTTGTAACATATGTAATATAGACAAAACCCCATTTTTGTAATCCATAGCTCCATTTTGTGCAAGCCGAGGAGTCCTCGAGCTTGAGGAGCTTAGGTAGAATACTCGTACCAAATTTCGTTATTTTTAGACATCGTTTACCCTCCCAAATAGCCTCTAGGACCTAATTTTTAACTAGGCCGGTCACTAGATGTGAAACCGGTCAAAACTAGTCTAGAAACTATAAAAAGAGCTAGAGAGCTCATTTTTGAGGTTGGTTCATTGTAGCTTGTGGGAGATTAGAGCTAGTTTGAGCTTGTAAGAGTATTCTTGAGGAATAGAGCTAATTTCACACCTTCCATTGTATCTTGCTTGTCCCTTCATTGTGTGTGTGTATGTGTGTGTGCATCTTTGTGCTTCTCACCTTCACTCTCACATCTTCTCACATTCACGATCTTCATATCACTCCTACCTCTCCCTCGGATTGACATTAAGGAGGTGAAGCTTCTTAACGTGGTTCTCACCATCGTGCTAGAGCAACAACCATAAACCCTAAAACCATAAACCCTAAAACCATAAACCCTAAACTCTAAACCCTAAATTCTAAACCTTAAATTTCAAACCCTAAACCCTAGATCCTAAGTCCAATATCCTAAACCTTAAGCCCTAAACCAAAAACTATAAAGACTAGACCCTAAACCCTAATCCCTATACCTTGAACCCTTAAACCTAAACCTTAAATTTTAAACACTAAACTCTAACTCTTAAATTGTAAACCCTTAATCCTAAATCCTAAAACCTAAACCCTAAATGCGTAATCCTTAAACTTAAATGCTAAATCCTAAATTGTAAACCTTAAACCATAAACCCTAAACATGTCATCCAAGAACATATTTTAACATGTACCCCAACATATACCAAAGCACAAGAAGCATACTCAATTGTGATGCTTATTTTGTAATTTCTCACGTTTGTACATTTAGATGATTCTCCCATCGATAAAAATGGGTTTCATAAATTCAAATATGTATTGTAACTTCTACAAATAAGGATATAACCAAAAGATTAGATGTACATATGTTAGAGTTTTTAGAAATATCTCTAGATATGACATAAAACTATTCGAGAGTGATGGCTTAAGACCATTTTGAAGTGTATTGATGCAATCAAATATATATGTTAATCAATCATCATGTTTTAATTATGGTTTTATGTTGATACTTGTAGTGATAGTGTTGACTTTAATGTGTAGTGATAATGTGGATTTCAAAAGTTAACATACACACTGATATAATATGGATTTTAATTTCAATGATATAATGTGGGTGATGTTGATTGAATTTTAGTTGGAATGTTATGATATGGATTGATATGACGATGATGATGTGGATTTCAAAAGTTAAGATGTGTAGTGATGTGATATGAGTTTTAATTCAAATGTTATTGTGGATAATATCGGTTGAATTTTAATTCAAATATTATGATATGGATTGATATTAGTGATTGAATTTTAAGTCAAATATTATGATATGGATTGATATTAGTGATGATATGGATTTCAAAAGTTAGTATGTGCAATTATATGTTATGGATCTTGACTCAAATGTTATGATGTGGATGATGTTGATTGAATTTCAATTAGAAAGTTAAGAAGAGTATTGATATCATATGAATTTCCATTAAAATCCTATGATGTGGAGTGCTGAAATCATATCATATGATTATTTATTTGTATTATTATATTATTTGATATAAATTACTAAGGTTAATTTTCGTTGGAGATTTACAAGTAACAATGACAAGAATTTTAGATATGAATGATCAATTTGATCATGTTAAATCTCAAAGGATTTTAGATGAATAAAATGAAATATATAATATTTTCAATCAAACTATTTACAATCCAAAATATTTTTAATATAAAATATTTTCAATCTAAAATGTTTTCAATCTTAAAAATTTTCAATCCAAAACCTTTTCAGTATAGAACCTTTTTGTCTAAAACTTTCTCAATCTAAAATATTTTTTATCAAAAATCTTTTTTTTTATAAGAAAAAATCAATTGAAAGTGACTTTGATAAAAAAAAAATTCTCTGAATTGTCATGCAAAAACTATTCGGACTTGTTGGAATAAGTTGATGTTGCACCAGATAATCAAGTCAAATAATAAGGGATCATTGAAAAAGTTTGTTATTATTCACAAATAATCGAATGATCAAATAGCAAATAATGCAATCTAGGTCAAGGATAAATTGGATGGTAGTAATTATCTATTGTGATCATCTATGATGTCTCATGTATTGGTAGCAAAATGGTCAAAAGGGTTGTGGAATATTGTGTAGTGTGTTGAAAAACATCCTACTACACCTGCAAATATAGTGATTGAACATGATGTACATGGCATTGAAGATGATAATCTTTGATTTCCTAGTCATGATGTGGTTCCTTTTGCATGTACCCTAGAGATAGTTTGTTGGGATGGTAGAGATGCACATGCACATACATTGATAGCTTTGTCTATCAAACATGTCATTATCCCTCATATTCATGCCTATTAGAAAACAAAAGATGCTTAGGATATTCATATAATATTAAACCAGGAAAGAAATGAGGCTCGTATTGCTTAGCTACAAAAACAATTCAAGAGTAAGCATATTAATGGAGGAGATTCAATGGATAATTTTTTGAAAAAGATCAAAGATTTGAAAGAGAAATTGATTTTTGCAGATGAAATTTTGTCAGATAGTTCACTTGTGTAGACTATTTTTAATGGTCTTCCAAATTCATATAAGATTTTTGCTTCTAATCTTTGTTTGATGATGAAACCCAATCCAAATTCCTTATCCTTTGAAGAGTCAGTCTCTGTTTTTCTACAAAAAGATTAAACAGTTCTTGGTTATGGCTAAAAATTTGTTAGCATCATTTTGATCGAGGAGAAGAATATATGTCTTCTAAGTTTAATGCATTTTTGGCTAAGCCTAGAATAAAACATTAGTGTGTAGTGCCACATACACCTCAACAAAATGTAGTTACTCAAATGGAAGAATGGGTCTCTCATGCAAATGGTGAGGTGTATGGCCAAAAGTGTAGCTTTACCACAAAGCTTCTCGCTTGAGTTTGTTATTGTGCAACATATATATTTAAAATGTATCCCACCACAACATTGTGGTCCATCACTCTATATGAGGCTTGCCATGGTTGCACATGATCTGTTGCTCATCCATGTTTTTGGTTGTCTAACATATGCATTAGTGTCTAAATAATATTGTAAAAGTTGGATGATAAATCAGTGAAATATGTTTTTTTGCATAGATTCTTCAAAGCAAAGGCCATGATTTGTGTGATCCACATACCAAATGCATTTTGGTTAGCCGTGATGTGGTTTTTGTGGAAGATGTAGTTCAATCCTTACTTTCATGTACCAAGGAGACATCAGTTAGCTCAAATGATGTGTATGACACTTTCCTTGCTCTTTTCATATGTGGACAACCAAGTATTGGTCCAAATAAGGCAATTTCATAACCTTCACACATTTCAAATGATGATGTAGATCATTCGATTTCTTATGCATATTTACATGATGCACTTGTTGATGAGAGGGCTAACATAGAAGAGGCAAAAATTATTTCTAAATGGCTCGTGTAGACTTCGAGACATAGCAAAATTAGATGCAACTTTGTCATATCGTATTTGTTGAGGCACTCATAGTACTTCCCTTGCAACAAATCATTATGCAATGGTTTTTGTTAGTCTTTGTGATGAGAATGAGCCTGTTTCTTTTGATAAAGCACATACTTCAGAAATTGTACGGCTACTATGCAATCAGAATATGAGGCTATTATGAAGAAAAATACTTGGTCTTTATGTGATTTTCCTCTAGAAAAAAGACCATTGGCACTAAATGGATATACAAGACCATAGTGCATTGACAATTGTGAGGAACCCTTTGTTCCATGCTTGCATAAAGCACATTGAGGTGCACTATGATTATCTTAGGGAGAGATTCTCTACTAGAGAGATGAGTTTAGCTTGTGTGTCCACATAGGATAATGTTCTAGACCTTTTCACAAAGCTTTCCCTAGAAAGAAGTTTGAAGTTTTTTGCAAAGATTTGGGCTTTCTTCCCTTTGTGGATTGATTTCTTTGCACATAATGTGACACTTCCTTATACATGAGTGCCAGCTCCTTGTTCACCAAATCACTCCTAGAGGGGATTTGTTCATGTATTTCAGTAATGATATGTGTAAACACACTTAGGATTGTTGGGGTACTTTTTCACCTCTTTAGGAGGTTTTCTTCCTAACTTGTATGTACGCCTAGAACCCTAATGGATCACTTATCTTTATACATTCACTTGGTAATACATTCAGTATTGTGTTGTTCTTCAAGCTTTTTCTTCTTCCTTGAGTTGTTTCTTTCGTAGATCTCAAAATCCAATAATCCTCCCATCTATAAGCTAGTATATTCTTGACACAAATAATTATTGTTACTCATGACTAATGTAAGGTCATAAAAAATGGGGGGGGAGCTGCTTCTACAAATGACCAAATTTAAGGAATCATAATCCCAAAACCTCCCATCCATAAGCTATAGTATATTGTTGATACAAATATAGATATCCTTCATGAACACTTGAAAACACTAAAACAAGCTTGCTAAGGAGATTTCTCTCTACAGAAACCTAGATAGCGGAAGAATTGCATACTATGAAAAAGATGAAAAACTCTTCCTCGTAATTTGGATGCTTTAAGCTTAAGATATAAGTCTAGTTCATGTGGTACCATTGTCATATGCATCCTTTACCCTAAGTAGTGTTCCATAATGTAACAATTCTTCGATACTCAAATCCAATCCACCCTAAATCAATAAAAAAACACAATCCTTAAGAACATCATCACCTCCTTGAAAAGAAGTGAGACTAATTCTTTGATAAGAAAAAAAGATGAGGAAACTCCCATAGTAGTTTCCCATGCCATTAACACCCCTTGTTTTGAGAAAGATAGAGATCTTTCTTCTTCAACTAACAACCCAAGTGTGCTTACAAAATCCTTATCCCATATCAATACTAATCTTGAAAGGATTTTTTTTAAGACCCTTATAAAAATCCTCACTGTGAAGAAAGTTTCAATAGATACCATCCTCACACACACGATGTATTTTAACATTAGTCTTACCTCAATCCAAACCATTTCAATGGCTAGTTGGCTTGAAATATGTTTAACTTAACCATCTTGACATGATGGTTTCGCCCAATCCATTGGGGTATGTCCACCCTCAATTTTTCTTTCAATTGTAAATTAACCTTCCTAGATCCATTTCTAACTTGCCATACAATTTCAAAATGGGTAAGAGAAGAAGAAAAGCCTCCTCTTTCTAACACACATTTTGAAACCACTTCCCCAAACAATTTGCTTCACCCCATTCAGTATTGCACCATATGTTCATCATCATCATGTCTTTTTTAACTGAACTCGACACAATGTAGGAATGCACTTAAACAAGGAATGCAGAGTGAGTTGTTGAGGGGATACAGTCTACCATGCCTCAAAAACTCGCAAGTTGCAACCACTTTCCCAAAGAATTTTCGTGAGCCATTCACCAATGCACCATACTCCCCATATACGTTCATCTATCATCATGTACTTTTTACCGAATTTCTAACACAATGAGGAAAGCACATGAACAAGGAGCACATGGTGAGTTCTTGTGGGATTGAATTTGGAGAACCATGAGTAAACATAATTGAATGCATGCTATATGAACACCACAAAACCCATGATTTATTGATGCGGGAGTTCCACCACACTCAAAGCTTACACTAAGCAGTTGCTGATTTAATGGGCCACCAGCTAATCTCTCGTGAAACCCTTTAAGAGAAAACGCAAAAGAATTATGCAATCAAATTGTCACGTCTTATATATATTGCTTTGAGTTACTGAGAAAAGAATAGACTTGCATTTCAGAATGGCTTAAAATTTTGACAGAATTCATTTAAAAAAAAGAAAAAGAAAAAAGAAGTTTCTGTGCCGCGGCATCACTGTACATATAGAGTTCTAACTTCAATACATTGCTTCCCTGAGAAAGCATTTCAGATGCAGCTTTGCCCTTGCGGGAGAGTGCCACAGGAGCAACAAAAATTGTGAATAATCTTGATACAACACCCTGATTGCATCACGATATCGACAAAAGCAATTATCGGACATTGCTGTAGCCTGATTCTGGTCACGAATGAGCCTTTTGCTCATTAATGTCACCAAAACAGAGAAATGTAATGCCCCAAAAACAGAGAAATAATGTAATGTGGTGAAGCATCCAACATACCGATCATGACCAATCACACCTGCTCCACACCACTTGAACAAGTTGAGTATGTGCCGTATACAGCAAAGGCAATACCAGCAACAATGAGAACAAGATCCACAATCCACTGCCATGTAGAAATACGATTCTTGAACACTTGCAGATGAAAGAATGCAGGAAACACAAATGCCAACATAGCACAAACTGTGCTTCCCACGAAGGACACAAACACTCCAAATACAGGTACCATGATTGCAATTGCACCAGTTATGAGCAATATTATGACTCGTATACCATTAAGCAGTAGCCGATCATAAACCGGTTGAGTTGCAATTTTTCTCTGATAGAAAGAGCATGCTACAAGTTTGCTTTCCACCATTTCATGCACTGGATACATCATCACTGGAAAGGTAAATGCTAATGCAATGCACAGGCCTGCCTTTACCACGATGGTGGACCAATCATTGGGTAAGTTGAGGGTTATGATGTCCTTTGTACCATCGCCAAATGCCAGATAGCCAATAAGCCCAAATGCAATATAGAGCAGAGTAATAAGAACAAAAGCCTGTGCCAAGACTCGAGGGAACAGGTGTGGCTTCTTCATTGATGCCTCAAGGGCAAGGGTCATGCCGAAACCCTCATAAGAAAATACAGCAATCCCCAGAGCAAAAGGGATTCCAGACCAATTTTTAAAGGCAACTGCTCCATCAACCCCTTGCAAACTTCCAAGATCATCTTTAATCACCACCCCCATCGCTAATACATTGCATATGTCTGCTAAGATGCTGAAAGGGGCAAGTCCAGACAGGGAACGTACGAATGCCAACAGAATCTGCATTGGGAGTATAATACATATGAAGAGGGACTGCATGCCTGTGTTGTTCATAAAAATTGATGATAAGTTTTGACCTATGAAGATCAAATAGGCAACACAGCATCCAATCTGCGAAATCAAGACCATCACATCCACCAAGGTTTGCCCTATGTGTCCATATGCATGGCTGCCTAAATCCCCATACGTCAAAATGTTATTACAGCCCCTTTCCTCAAGCAAGTTCCTAGAGCTTACCTGAAAGTCCAAACGGAAAGGCCAAGCTGAAAATATGCATTTGAGTTGTCAGCATGAGCGCATGCATATGCTACAGAACGGAGCTAGCTGTGCATTTATGAGTGTATGTGTTGCATTAAGTGCGACATCTGTATGCAGGCCCAATACTAATAACTGAATGGCATTAACAAGGACAAGACATCAATTTACCAACAGAAGCATGCAGTAGTAGCTTAGGACGGCGGAGGAAAGTATAGCCAGGATTCCGGAGACCCAACCACTGACGTGAAATGTGTACGGCAAGCCGAGAACGCCCGTGCCGATGATAGAGACGATGACGTTTCCGAAGGTGCGCGTTACAGAAGCGCCGCCAAGCTTCGAGCGTTCCGGCAATAGCAAAGGCCTGCTATCATCGACCTTCACCTTCGCGAAAGCTGCCATCTCTCTCTCTCTCTCTCTCTCTGATATCTGATATCTAGATTCCAGTCATAATACTCTTCAGTCGCGACACGCCACATAAACCATGCCTCAGTACATTGAACATTTCCACCTTCTTTTTTGATGTGACAGTTGCATACAAAAGGACAACGAAAGACATTCCTCTCAAATTTATTACATGACTAGATTTGTGCTAATAAAGGAAACAATGAGAAAGAGACACCACAAAGAATCCTTTTATAAAAAACCTCAAACAAAGAGAGGGACAATTTCTTATATGAGTAATATGACAGAATATGCAGTGAGGATAACATTGGCACACCATTCGTTAGATTGGATTCACAAAGAAGAGTTATAAGCCAATAATATGTTGGGTTCAAATATAATCAACATCACTATGGAAAAGTATATGTGGAGCTCTACCCATCCTCATAGCTTCACAAATTGTATGGTCACTAGATGTTCATGAAGTTGGCTCATTCTTCCGTTGTTCATTTTATGAAATCTGGGGCAACGATCACCAAGTTATTTGGTGAACTCAAAAGCAAGTCCCAAGTGCCTTTCCAATGAGAAAACACCACGTGGAGCTAAGTACACTTACCACTTTATATCAGGCAAGGAATGAGGCTCGTATTGCTTCCAAAAACAATTGGAGAGTGAGAACATGAACGAAGTATATTCCATGGACATTTTTCTGACAAGATCAAACATTTGAAGGAACAATTGATTTTTGTTGATGAAGTCTTGCCTAGCAGTTCACTTGTGCAGACTGTTCTGAATGGCCTTCTCAATTCATATCAATATTTTGCTTCTACTCTTTGCTTGATGATGAAAGGCAATCTAAATGCCTTAACATTTAGGGAGTTATTCCCTATTCTGTTCAAGGAAGTTCATTCTAGGCAGAACAGGTCCATTATGTGTGTTGTAGATCAAGCTTTCTAGCTAGTCAGAAGGGCAAAGGTAAATGGAGCTCTTCTAGTAGTAAGCAAAAGTTTGCTAATTTTGCACAATCAAAGAAGCAAGACAAAGATGAGAAGACAACAGAAAAGTAGAAATCTTTTTGCAAATACTGTAACGGAAATGATCATGTC
Source organism: Ceratopteris richardii (assembly GCA_020310875.1). Lineage (NCBI taxonomy): Eukaryota > Viridiplantae > Streptophyta > Polypodiopsida > Polypodiales > Pteridaceae > Ceratopteris > Ceratopteris richardii. The sequence goes on along the minus strand of CM035427.1, from coordinate 25,108,989 downwards.
ATAAAGAGTTGTCCAAAATTGGTTGCTAAAGAGGCAATAAAGAAAGAGGCTAGAATGGTTGTTTCAGAGGCCTCTACACCCAAAATATATTGTGCTAATCTTATGTAGAATGAAGAATGGGCATTTACCACTACTTGCAGCTATGACCTATCTTCTCATGAAAAATGTATGTCTATAGTTGACTCAGATGTTTGGTACTTTGATAGTCGGGAAACCAAACATATTACCTCACAGTGTAGTCCGGCAACCAAACATATTTCCTTTTATCCTGTTATGGGAGTTAGTAAGATCATCATGACTAGTGTTGATGGTAGTTCTTTTATATTATCGGATGCTTTATTTGTGCCAGGGATCAAGACGAATCTATAATCAATTTCAGCTTTAGCCAAGATTGGCTTGGTTGTGAAATTTGTTGATGAAAGATGTACAATTCATGATCCATTAAATGGTGATGTCATTATTGCTTCTAGCATTTTATGTCATGGGCTATATAAGCTCATAGACTATGAAAAATCTGTGAATGATTCAACATGTGTAGTACATGATTCTCAAGCATTGTTAGATGCAAAGCTTTGGTCATCTGAATTTTGCTAGTTTGCTACACCTGTAGAAATCTAAAATGGTGTCCTCTCTGCACAAACTTGAGGCAGCTAGTGAACATGTCTGTCAAGGCTGTATTTGGGGCAAAATGTAGCATTCCTTGTTCCCAAAAGATGGTTCAGTTTGAGCTACTAAAAAATTGTAGCTTGTTCATAGTGACGTCTGGGGTCCTATGTAGACACCCTCTTTTGGAAACTATCTTTACTTCGTGACTTTCATTGATGATTTTTCTAGGCATGCATGGGTATATCTATTGAGAGCAAAGTCCGAAGTTTTTATGTGCTTCAAACAGTTTTTGGTTTTGGCTAAAATATGCTAGCATGTAAAATGGGCACCCTCCATTTTGATTGAGGGGCCAATATATGTCTTTTTATTTTAATGTGTTTCTGGTTGAGAGTGGGATAAAATATCAGTGTACAATGCGATATATACCTCAATAGAATAGAGTTGTTGAACAAAAGAACATATCACTCATGGAGATGGTGAGGTGTATGGTCAAGAGTCAGGCTTTACCACATAGTTTCTGCCTTGAGGCTGCTATGTGTGCAGCATATGTACTTAATAGGTGTCCCACTAAAACATTGCACTCTATCACTCCATATGAGGATTGGCATGGTCATAAGCCATCTATTGCTCACTTGCATGTTTTTGGTTGTCTAGCATATGCATTAGTGTCTGAACAACAACACAAGAAATTGGATGATAAAGTAGGGAAATGTATTTTTGTTTAGCCTAGTTCTGAAAGCAAAGGCTATCGTTTGTATCATCCACAAAATAAATGCATTTTGGTTAGCCGTGATGTTGTTTTTGTGGAAGATGCTATTCATCCATTACTTTCATGTACGAAGGAGACATCTGTTAGCTCCAAAGACATGTATGATACTTTGCTACCTGTTTTTACAAGTGGACATTCTAGTGTTGGTCCTAATGAGGCAACTTCTTAGCCTTTACAGGTTTCATGTGATGCTGTAGATCATTATTTTGATGCAAATTTACATGATTTACTTATTGATGAGAGAGCTAATATTGAGGAGGCAAAAACTATGCCAAAATGGCTAATGCAAAACTTTGCACGATAGCAAATTAGATGCACCTTTGTCATATTGTACTTGTTCAGGATCTCATAGTGTTTCTTTTGCATCAGATTGTTATGCTATGGTGGCCTCTAGTCTCTATGATGAGAATGAGCATGTTTTGTTTGATGAAGCACAAAATTCTTAAAATTGGATGGTTGCTATGCAATCAGAATATGATGCTATCATGAAAAATGGTACCTCGTGTTTATGTGACTTGCCTCCTAGCAAGAAGGCCATTGTCACTAAGTGGGTATACAAGCAAAAGTGTAAGCCTGATGGAACAATTGAAGAGTATAACGCTAGGCTTGTTGCAACGGGTTATGTGCAAGAAAGAGGCATTGATTTTGATGAGACCTTTGCACCTACATGTCGAATGACTACTATTTGTAGCATCTCTGCACTCACAGCTCATCATGGTTGGAATGTACATCAGATCGACATTAAAACTACATTTCTGAATGGTAATTTGCATGAAGAAGTGTATGTTTTTAAGCTACATGGCTTTTTCTAGAAAGGGCATGAAAATCAAGTGGGCGGGTTGAAAAAGGCATTGTATGGTTTGAAGCAAGCACCACATGCTTGGTATGAAAAGATACATGCCTACGTGATTGCACATGGTTTTGAGAACAATCCAACTAAGAGCACCTTACATGTTAAGCATGCTAATGATGTGCTTGTGATCATTGATGTGTATGTTGATGACATGTTGCTCACTGGTCCTCATGAGAAGCACATTACTGATTTTAAGGCTGATCTACATGCCTCATTTGAGATGTCAGATTTGGGGCATTTACATCATTATTTGGCCATTCAGTTTATGCAAGTTGATGGTGGAATAGCTTTGTGTCAAAAAAAAATATTGACACATTATTGTGTTGGAAACAATGATCACAAAAGTCCAAAAACTCATTAATTCAAGGATATGATATATTTTTTATAAGATCTTATTCAAGAAAAGCATGGTGACGTGTTGGATAAGGCATTAACTTACCAACTCAGACGTGTGGGTTTGAAACCCCTCGGGTGAAGCACGAAGTAAAAAGCTTTTGGGAATAATTAAAAAAACACGGATCACACCATGTTGGTTTTGTGGATAAATTTGGATTGTTGCTTTTACGTCGACTCATGATCATATATGATTTTTAAATATACAATTTACGCTTTCAAGTTTTCTTTTTGATGGAACACTAAAAACTATATAAGGTGTCCACGTCCCATAGCGCAGTTGGTTGAGCTTTGGCCTCTTGAGGCAGAGGTCCAGGGTTCAAGCCCCGGGCTGGACATGTATGGCTTTGGCCAGTAAACCAGTTGTAATGTTGTAACCTTGCCTAACCCCTGCTTTGTGGGATACGAGGGGTCCCCCATGTATTATGTTCATTCACTTGTAGAGTTGCACTTTCAAAGTTAAAGCTCGGGGGAGTAGGCTTGGGTTGAACCTCCATTAAAAAAAAATTAAAAAAAAACTATTTAAGGAAGCCATGGGCTCATTGTTTAGCATCACTCAAGGATCATCTCAAGGAGCTTAAGTGCTCAACACAAGAACAAGGTCTTCTTGAAGAGAGAATGTTCACACATTCTTGAGGAGGTGATCACTAGGAGGCTATCTTGGAGGAGGAGTTCACACACTCTTGGAGTTGTGATCTACATCTTGGTGATTATATGGAGAAGATTTTTCCAACTTACCATCAACATCTGTTGTTGATTTGCTATGAGCACCAAGTCTATTTCCATTCTTACTTGCTAGGTCACTCATTTCTGATTTAGGTTGATCAGAATTTGGGTTTGCTATAAAACAGTTCTAAACTGTTCATATTCTCCATATTCTCAGACACACACACTCTTCATACCTCTTAGGCACACAATATGTGTCTGTTGGAAGATCCTTTAAATTTGTGATATATTTTTATTGTGGCCCACTACCACTTCCAACATATGCTATTTAGACCATAGAATACCAACATATTGTAGTGTTTTGGCCTTGAAGATTGCAAACCTATTGCCACTCCTATGAAGACAAGTTTATGATTGAGTCTTCATGATGTTGGAGATGCATTTGATGCTATTCTCTATCAGCAAGATGTTGGATGCTTGATTTAGTTATGGATTACTTGGCTAGATATTTAGTTCAATGTCTCATAGATGAGTAGGTTTATGCATTGCCCAGGTGTCAAGAATTGGTAGGTGGTTAAGCACATCTTTCGCTACTTGAGTAGTACTCAACTAGTTGGATTGTTTTTGTTACACTTATATGTTCCTCGAGTAGCTTTGATGTGAATCTTTTCCCTATACATGGGCACTTTTTACTCTAGTGCTGGCTAGAGGTCTTTTCCCCATGTTACCACATACTTGATACTCTCATATGTGGTGGTACTTTGTACTTAGGGATATCATTCAGCTCTTACTTCAGTTGAGTTCATCGATCAATAGAGAGAGCTATTCCAGCCATCGTCTTCTCCGCATGTCTTGCTGCGTTTGTGCTCCTTGTGTGTGCTTCTTGTGTGTCTCTCACACTTCTACACACACCCAACAGTGGTATCAGAGCAAGTTCAGCTTCTTCTCAAGTTTTGGTTTTTCGCGTCGCGCCGCGCGCGCACTTTAACACTGCAAATCGACTTTGGAGCATAGAACTGTGAATTTCAGTAGCCCGGAAACATTTCCAACAGGTGCGCTGCGGTTTTACCCCCATTTCGAAGCCATTCGTGCAGTTAGAATTACCATCAGAGTGACGGTTTATGAGCTGAAATTCCAGCACTCATTTTAGCTTTCATCGAAGTGAAGATTTCGTCACATTCTTGTTCCTTAGTGAAATGGCGGGCAACAATGACTTGTTTGGCATGCTTCAAGCTGAAGATAAGCTTGATGGGACCAACTACCCGATGTGGTCTTACATGATGAAGCATGTTCTTGTTGCAAAACAACTTTGGAACATAGTGGCAGATGTAGATCGAAGACCGACAGGTGCTTCTACTTCACAGTCTACTGTCACAGATGGAGCTTCTTCTTCGAGTACAGTGGTTTCTCCTTCTCCACCTACACAGGAGCAGCTTAGATGGGATGGAAAAGATGCTCAAGCTCATGCTTTGATTGCGCTTTCAGTGATTCCCAATGCAAGGTCACCGAAATTGCAAAATACAGAGCAGTACTGTTGCAAGTGAAAGTGAAATTGACAGCAGGTGCTTATTTTGAGCATATCTTGAGCTACGCACCTCCGATTGAGGTGTTCTTTATGTCGTTACGTAGCCAAGAAGCAGATCTTCAAGTTTGCTGAAGACCAAAAGTTCAGATTCAGAGGTTATCACCTCTGAAACAGCAAAACACAGAGCAGTACAGTTTTGCCCAAACAACCCTAATTGCACTTGGAGGTTGAATTTGCTTTGGAACTTCTTCGAGAGAGAATTTATGGTGTGCAAGCTCTTATTTTCAGAGCTTCAAGACATTGTACATGTATGATCATTGTGGTAGCTCCTCCATATGAGAGTAGAGCATGATCTTGTTACATGTTTGGCATGTAAGATGACATTGTGGTATACTCTTTTTGAGGTTTATGTCATCATGAGTTTGATCATGGATGTATAGTGGCATTGTGGTCTACATCTTGCTTTTGCCACTTGGTTATGGATTTACTTGCCGATTGCACATACTTTTATGAGAGTTGATTTTGGATCTTGTTTGGTACTTGTATCTTTTGTTTTCTTTGCAGGTACGTGATCCAGATTGGAGCCTCAGTTACACGTTCGTTTGTCACCGTTATTAGCATTTGGTCATTGATTGATATATATTTGCCAGTGTGATTCTTGGCATATGTGGATGGTGATTCCCACATGGTTATTTTGGTTCTAGAGTCCATTTTACAGAGGAGATGCTGTCGAAATTTCATCGGCTTTTATGCTAGAAAGGAGCTCTAGTGGATCTTGAAGCTTGTGTGATAGCTTTGGATCATTGTTTATCTCCATTCATTTGGACTTGGTCACAGGTTATTTGTGATAGGTTGGACCATCTTGCAGGATTCATTCTTGAGTGGGAGGTGCATCACCATTGTATTGGCATGTATTGCTATCATTTTTTTGGCACATGTAGTTGCCATTATCTTCTTGATTTAATCAGTGACAGGTGGTGACAGGATACTTATTGTTCTTTTGCTATCGGTTATCTTGTTTGATTGCTCAGTTTACAGGGGATACTCTGTCGAAATTTTCCCAGAATTCTTTCACATCTACTTGGTCACTTTGGAGACTTGGTGAGCAGGCTTATGCTCATGGTTTTATGTGCATGCTAGATGCATGGTTATGTGACAGGTGGTTCACATGGTTTCTTCTCCATTGAGACATATGTGATGTGAGTTATGCATATGGATATGCAGGTGTGATCCTATTCAGGATAGAGTATTGTTTCTAGTCTCTTGTTACATTGCTAGTCTTGGATTGCCAGCATGGTGTCTTCTCGATTTGATGGCACTGACTTTCCGAGATGGAAAGCTCAGATGTGGCATACATTGGTTCGTGCAGGGTTACACATGTATGTGCATAGAGATGCACAGAGGCCTCGTGACATGCCCGATCACGTATGGATGGATATGGATGCATTGGCCAGCTCCACTATCCGATTACAGCTTGTGGATTCTATATATGAGTCTGTTATGTATGAGGAGACAAGTAGTGCATTATGGCAGAGACTACATGACATGTATGCGAGTCCATTGACTCATGTGAGACATAGATCACATCGACGACTTCGATGTTGGCACTGTGGTCATGAGGGCCATATTCGACGACGTTGCTTCAGGCGGATGCGACGACGACGTCAGAGATATGCATGTGATGCAGGTCAGGTAGTAGTTTCAGGAGAGTCTATGGCAGTTGATTATGCCAGTGATGGTGATATCACTTTCTCCTATGGTTCATCTTTGGATTCCTCTTATTCATTGGATGGCACACATATGGCTTGGTTGCTTGATGCATTAGCCAGTTTTCATGTTACTCCATATCGTGAGTGGTTTTATCGATTCTCAGGTGAGAGTCGTGGATGTGTGCAGTTGCCTGATGGTACGATATATGATATTGAGGGTGCAGGAGATGTATGTCTTATGCTACCTAGTGGGGCATCACTTATGCTCAGACATGTACGTTATGTGCCTTCATTCCCTACGAGCTTGATTTCAGTTAGCCAGTTACAGAAGAGCAGATGTTATGCATTCCTTGGTGAGCATCATTTTCAGTTACAGTTGGGACAGCTTATGCTTGTTAGAGGTGCCAGGATTGGGCACATGTATCCACTGCAGGTACTTCATGTGAGAGACAGTCTCGTCTCAGTGGGAGTTCAGCCTTATGTGCGATGTGAGACTCGTCATGTCTCATTTTATCTACCTACAGATAGGTCTATTGACATTCATGATGCACATTTATGGCAGGATTCAGATGCTCAGATAGATGCATATGTAGAGCACGTTTTGGATGCTCATGATGCTTATATAGAGCATGATTTTCTTGATCATATGGATGCTCACATAGAGCATACTTTGGATGATCAGCTGGATACTTTAGAGCATGATGTGGATGCTCGTATAGAGCATTGTGATGATACTCAGTTAGAGTTAGATCATCAGTTTGACCTTGGTGTTGATGTTGTGCAGTTAGCTCATGTGGAGCATGATGATACACTTGGTGTGGTAGAGCAGGATAGCTCTCATGGTATACAGTGTATGGTAGAGCATATTAGCTCTCAGGATGCACAGCTAGATACATCCTTAGTTGATGGGATGGCTGATTTGGATGTTGAGGAGTCAGCAGTTATGCAGTCATTCTTGGATTCGCTCATGCCAGATGTTGACACAGATATGTCAGGACATGTTAGTCTTGATGATGGTGCTTTGGATGCCTTGGATACAGGCATGGCTGACATACTTAGGTTAGCCAGGATAGCACATGTTTCGTCAGCATTCGGGAGTCTGATGTACGAGTTATTATGCTCGAGACCAGACATTGCAGTTGCTATTGGAGCATTTGCACTTGGAGTTGTCAGTCGTTCCATGATTGACACAGGCATAGAGCGAGTGGGAGCTTTGCAGGAACTTCATGAGTTCTTGCATCAGTCATATGTGAGCTCGACTCTTATCGATATGAGTCTAGAGCAGTTTGAGGTGCATGGATACACCTTGTTCGAGGCGGTTGGTGTAGGCTGATCTGGTATGGGTAGAGATCCAGACTCTTCCTGTACATTATTGTATAGTCCTACATCATTCTTTGTATATGTTACCACTTATGGTCACATTGACCCTTAAGTGGGAGATTGTTGGGGATGTAAGGGTCATGTGACCTTACCCCCATATTCATATATATACATCAGTTATAGAGCATTGCCTCGACGGAGATCATTATGTGGGTTTCGAGGCTCCCACGCATATCCGCGCGTCTCTCCTCTCTTCTCTCTCGTTCCATGTCCTCCTTCCTCCTCTTGTTCTGCACACCAAAGCCCTTCAGAAGCGTCATATAGTTCCACACATTCGGTCATGTTCTACATCGAGACAGGCATGGGATACTCTTGCTTCTTTGTATGTCGTGTGTAATGAAGCACGTGTTGCATACTTGAGGAAGCAACTTGAGGATGTATGTATGGCTGAAAATGAGTATGTGGATGTGTATGTGACACGCATCAAGGACTTGAAAGAGCAATTGGCAAACATAGATGAGATCATTCCGGATGCATCACTCATTTCTACATTATTGAAAGGATTACCGGAATCTTTTCAAAGCTTTGCTACTACACTTCGTTTGGTTGCAAAAGGAAATCCTAATATGTATGCATTTGATGAGGTTGTGTCTCTTCTTTTGCAAGAAGAGCAATCTAGAGTGAATAGGAGTGGTTTGATTGAGGGAACGCAAGCACTTGCTATCTCAGAAAAGGGGAAAAGCAAGTATGGTTCAACTTTGGGTTCATCAAAACCAAAGCCTCAAGCTTCCTCTTCCACTCATTCCTCTAATGATGGTGATTTGCAAAAGAAGAAGAGATGCAAATATTGCCGAAAGGCTGGTCATACTATTGACGAGTGTAGAAAGCTTGCTAAACGCAATGAGAAGAAGAAGGAATCCGGCATGTCTATTGCTGAAAATTCAGCAAATGCAAAGAATGATGAAGCTAATATGGCTCAAGATTTTTGGGCATGTGTTGTTACATGTCATTATGATGCTTCTTTACATTCTAAATGTATGGTTGTGAGTGAGGCTGATTCGGATTGGTTCTTTGATAGTGGTGCTTCAAAGCACATAACATCATGCAGAAGATTTTTTGCCTCTTTGAAAGATGCACCTAAAGGAGGACATGTGGTGTGTGCAAACAATGCCTCTTATCCTATCATTGGAGTAGGAGAAATTGAGCTTACGGCTGCAAATGGAGGTGTGATTCTCTTTAAAAATGCATTGTATGTGCCCGATATCAAGAAGAACTTAATTTCAGTTCCGTTGATTGCCAAAGCTGGACTTCATGTACACTTTGTTGATGATAAGTGTATGGTTCATGATTTCAGCAATGGCGATGTTATCGTGATGTCCGGTACATTATGTAATGGTTTGTATCGCATGGATACATACAAGACGGCTGCCTCGAATGCCTTGGTTGCTCATACTTCTTCCATGGCTGAAATGGAGCTTTGGCATGCTCGTTTTGGTCACTTAAACTTCAATAGTTTGCTTTACTTGCAAAAGAAGGACATGGTTATTGGTTTGCCTACACTTGAGTCCATTGAAAAGCATGCATGTGAAGGTTGCATTCTTGGAAAAATGCATCGTGCTTCTTTTCCAAAAGATAGTCATACACACACTACAAGAAAATTGCAACTTGTTCATAGTGATGTATGTGGTCCCGTCAAGACTCCATCTTTTGGGAAGCATGTATATTTTGTTACCTTCATTGATGATGCTACTCGCCATGCATGGATGTATCCTATGAAAGCAAAGAATGAGGTATTTTCTTGCTTCAAAGCATTTTTAGCTATGGCTGAAAATTTTTCTTCACAGAAGCTTTTGACTCTACGCACGGATCGTGGTGGTGAATACATGTCACATGAGTTTAATGCTTTTCTTTGTGAAAGAGGTATTTCACACCAATGTACGATGCCATATACACCTCAACAAAATGGTGTTGCCGAGCGTAAAAATAGAACTTTACTTGAAATTGCATGATGTATGGTTAAAGGAAAGCATCTTCCTCATAATTTTTGGATGGAAGCGGTCATGTGTGCAAACCATGTGTTGAGTCGCTGCCCTACAAAAGCATTGAGAGTCATCACTCCTTATGAGGCTTGGAATGGTCATAAGCCTATGGTTAGTCATATGCGTGTGTTTGGTTGTTTGGCATATGCTCTTGTGCCATTACAACAACGTCACAAACTTGATGACAAGGCAAAGAAATGTATATTTGTTGGTTATAGTGCTGAAAGTAAGGGATATCGGTTGTACCATCCATTGACGAACACAATTATTGTGAGTCGAGATGTGGCATGTGCTGAAAATTCAGTTTTCCCTCTACTTGAATGCAAAAAACTGCCAACAGTTAGCTTAGAAGATGTGTCCGATACACTCATGCCTTTGTTCCAAAATGGTGCGTTTGACTATGGCCATGTAGACCAGCCAACTGAGGTTCAAAGGGCTGAAAATTTCCAGCCAAATAGGGCTGGAAATGCAGAGAATTTCCAACCAAACATGGCTGAAAAAATTCAGCCAAAAATTGCCAAAACTGTAGGGAATTTCCAGCCACATATGGCTGAACATTTGCGACAAAATATGGCTGAAACTGAGCATGAAATTTAGCCCACGCATAATGTACATATTGAATGTCTATCAAGAGTGCACAGTCTATGCCAAAGTGGTTGAAACAAACTTTGCAGGACAGCAAATTGAGTGCACCTTTACTTGGTAGAACAAGATCAAGCTCTCACCATGCATCAAGTAATTTTGTGGATTATTCTCTTATTGCTACAACATGTAATGAAGAGCCACTTTCTTTTGAAGATGCATGTGACGATCCACAATGGATGAGTGCTATGCAATCAGAAATGGATTCCATACATAAGAATGGTACTTGGGAGTTATGTGAATTGCCAAAAGGAAAGAATGCCATTGGTACAAAGTGGGTTTACAAAATTAAGAGAAAATCTGATGGTAGCATTGATCACTACAAAGCTAGATTAGTTGCCAAAGGATATGCGCAACAATATGGCATTGACTATGAGGAAAGTTTTGCACCTACTTCATGCATGACTACCATTCGTACCGTGGTTGCATTGGCTGCCCATCGAGGTTGGAAAGTGCATCAGTTGGACATAAAAACAGCCTTCTTGAATGGTGATTTGCAAGAAGAGGTCTATGTGAAGCAACCTCCTGGATTTTCTATAAAAGGGAAAGAGCATATGGTTTGTCGCTTGCATAAAGCCTTGTATGGTCTCAAGCAAGCTCCACGTGCATGGTAGGACAAAATACATAAGCATTTGATTGCTCTTGGCTTCACATGTAGTCCGATTGAAAGCACACTCTATGTACGCAAAAATGGGGCTGATCTTATAGTGCTTGTTCTTTATGTCGATGACATACTCTTGACTGGGTCACGTGATGCAAAACTTGACATTCTTATGGCTGATTTGCAGCATACTTTTGATGTCACTTATCTTGGTCTTTTGAGCTACTATCTTGGCATCCAGTTTGTATCTGTTGAGGGGGGAATTGTTATGCATCAAGCAAAGTATGTTGAAAAACTACTTCAGCGTTTTGACTTTGAGGATTGTAAGCCAGTTTCCACACCAGTTGAGATAGAATTTAGGTTCTCAGTTGAGGATTCCAGTGATGCATTTGACACTTCTCTTTATCAGCAAGCTGTGGGATGTCTTATATATGCATGCAACACAAGGCCAGATATACAATATGCAGTTTCCCAGTTGAGTCGATTCATGCATAGCCCTGGCACTAAGCATTGGCAAGCGGTGAAACGTGTGCTTAGATATCTTCGAGGCACTTTGAGCTTAGGTCTCTTTTATGGCAGAGATGTTCAGCCATGCTTGCATGCTTTTACAGATAGTGATTGGGCTGGTTGTTATGATACTCGCGTGTCCACTAGTGGTAATTGCTTTTCATGCATATCTTGGTTGAGTAAGAAGCAACCTACAGTGGTGACATTGAGTTGTGAAGCTGAGTATAGGGCAGTTTTCACAACTACAGTGGAGTGTATATGGCTGAGATGCCTATTGATGGATTTTTGCATGGAGATTGATGCTGCTACGCATATTCTCACAGATAGTCAGAGTGCTTTGGCTGTTGCACGAAACCCAGTGTTTCATGCACGGACCAAACATATTGAGGTGCATTATCACTATGTGAGAGAGCGCCTTCATGCAGGAGATATTGATTTGGTATATGTGCCTACACAAGATAATGTGGCAGACATATTCACCAAAGCTCTTCCAAGGGAAAAGTTTGAAGCTTTTTGCAAAGCTTTAGGCTTATTACCTTGTGGGGACTGATCTGTCACTCCCTGTATGTGTTCACATCATTCGCTCCAGGGGGGTTTGTTACACTTATATGTTCCTCGAGTAGCTTTGATGTGAACCTTTTCCCTATACATGGGCACTTTTTACTCTAGTGTTGGCTAGAGGTTTTTTCCCCATGTTACCACATACTTGATACTCTCATATGTGGTGGTACTTTGTACTTAGGGATATCATTCAACTCTTACTTCAGTTGAGTTCATCGATCAATAGAGAGAGCTATTCCAGCCATCGTTTTCTCCACGTGTCTTGATGCATTTCTGCTCCTTGTGTGTGCTTCTCGTGTGTCTCTCACACTTCTACACACACCCAACAGTTTTATCCCAAGGGGGGATGACTACCGCTAGATTTACATGCTTTTTTTTACTCTAACTGGGTTTGTTGCTATGACACTCATGTGTCCACCAGTGGTTTTTGCTTCATGCTTGGTAGCTCATGCATATCTTGGTTGAGCAAGAATCAGCCTATTGTGGCCGCTTCTAGTTGTGAGCTTGAGTATACGGAAGCTTTCATAGTGACTGTTGAGTGTGTGTGGCTCAGATGCCTTATGGCTGATTTGGGTGTTGGTTAGTCTTCTGCCACCACCATCTTCACTGACAATCAGAGCATATTGGCAGTTGCGAGGAACCTTGTGTTCCATGCTCGCACTAAGAACATTGAGGTGCACTATCATTATGTCAGGGAGAGGCTGTCTACTAGAGAAATCAGTTTGGCATATGTGCCCACACAAGAGAATATTGCAGAACTTTTCACAAAGGCTTTGCCTAGGGAGAAGTTTGAAGCTTTTTGCAAAGCTTTCGGCTTACTTCATTTTGTGGATTGATTCCACATAGATTGGCACTTCCTTATACTTGAGTGCCAACTCCTTGTTCGCTGCATCACTCGCAGGGGGGATTTGTTGATATATTTAGGTAGTGATGTGTGTGAGCACACTAGGACTACCGTGTCACTTTTTTCGCTCTTTAGGAGGTTTTTTTCCCCTGGCTTGTATATACACCTATAACCCTAAGAGTTTACTTATCTTTGTACATTCTAGTGGTAATACATTCAGTATTGTGTGTTGTGCTCCAAGCTTTGTCTTCTTCCTTGTGCTATTTGCATGCTTTCGTAGACCTCAAATTAGAAACTTTTCTTTCTTGATTGAATATCAAATTTCCTTCCTTTAGAGGATCAGCACATGAAGATCTTGATGAGCATGTCAGGTAATTTTTATCCCTATGTAACAAGGGGGATAATGGGAAGAGAAGGTGATTTTCTAATCCTTTTCTCAACAACATTGGAAGGTCTAATAGACAAATGGTTTAACCAATTTTCCAAAAACCATTTTTCTACTTGGGACTTAATGAAAGATGCATTTAAAGCACAAATCCAACAAGGAAATACATCAAAAAACCTCATTGAAAAATTAGATAGCTTACAACTAAGTGCTGAGGAGACATTTCTTGAATTTGTTACTAGATCCAAAGCACTTATGGCTAAACTACTAGATCCTCACCAAGATTTTTTTGTTAAAAAGTGTCTTGCTAAACCACTTCCAATGTCCACACAATGCAAGATCAAACAATTGGTGATACCTACAACAATTATTGAAAAGTTCATTAAAACAACAAGAAGATTGGAGCAAATTCAACACCAATATGAGACTTGTGAGTCTTCTAGTCTTCCATATCCTATGGAACCTGAAGACCCAATAACATAGTTGAGGAAGGAGCTTGAGAACTTAAGAAGAAACAAGCCCCACAAAGAAGAAGAAAGTGAAGTGACACAAGTGAGGCAAAGGCCTATTCAGGAAAAATGGGAATTACACAGTATTTTGAGACAGCTGTTTGTGTCCCAATATTTTAATTTTTGACTCATCCACACACTAAAACATGTTATTATCTCTTAATTGGAGTATATTAAATTGATACTTTAATATTAAGTTTAATTTTATTATAAATGGGGTATCAAGGTTGGGCTCAAACTTAAGAATTTAACATAGTAAATACTGTAATTGGGACTTGAATAATTCCCAGATTCCTTGAATAGGCCTTGGCATGAAATTGAAGCCTTAAACTACAAAAATAAAGAGGAGGGCCAGACAAAAGAATTGGCATAACTTCGATAGGAGTTACAATAACTTCATGTACAAAGTCGAACCAAAAGTGGATTATGATGCACCATGTGTAGTAAACAGGGCCATGTGCTAAGTGATTGCCCTCTTGTAAGTGTGACTTGCCAGTTATGGAAGAAACTTGACCATGAAGCCCAGGATTTTCACTCAAGAGAAATTTTTACAGAAGCATATTGGGGACAAAGAGAAGTCCAACAAATACCGAATGTAATGGCTATTGCAAAATCCATGAGGATAGTATTTTTTATCCATTAAAAATGGATGCAAAATTCAGGCTAGAATTTTTGTAGATCATTGATGAAACCTTTGATTCCACTCTTGTTGCAAAGGCTAATTCTATGAGTGAAGGTAAAGTTATAGGGAAATCCCTCCTTATAGATTATAAGAGCATGCGACTCATTGTCACTATTAGAGGACAACATCTGCAAGGGGTTATAGTGGATGGTGGCTCACACATGCACTTGATGCTTGAATATACTATGGAAAAGCTTGGGCTTTAACCATCAAGACCAACCAACTTCACTGTGGCATTGGTCGATCAAAGCAGAGTAAGACCAATGGGAGTGGTTCCTCGATTTTCAATTCAGTTACAAGGTAACATCTTTACTTTGGACTTCATTGTATTAAGACTATGATAGGTAGATGGAGGTTTCTCTGTGTTGATTGGGAGACCCTTGCTATCGCATGTCAATATTTTACATGATTGGGGAAAGGATATTTGTTAAAAGTCAAGCTTCAAGCTAAAAATTCGTGGGGAATCTTTTATGGACATGTGGAGCAATCAAAGGAAGCCAAAAGCCACGAGATTCCATCAAGAAAAGTCACTCAATCACTCCCCAAGTCATCTCAACTAATTCCTCCAAGTTAGGAGGCTGATTTGGAAAGGTGGTTCCTAGATTTTAGGGGCACACCTCTCACTATAAAAGGAGCATGTATCCCGACTTCTTTTGGGCCATCTTCTTGGAGTTTTAGCTCATGTAAAGTGAGCACTAAGTGCTGGAGTTGTGATAAGCAAGCCCCTTGCTTAAGCAACCCCCTTGCTTGCTTGTTTGTTTTCTTTTAGTAGGCATATCTATGTGTGTGCGCAGGCAGTGTTGCAACTCTCTACCCCTAAGTTGTTAGCATTGGTTCTCCCTCATATGGTATCCATTTGATGTAATTCTTGTCTCATTGGATAGCTATAAGAGTCTATTTTATGCTTACCAATTCTCTGGAGCATTCTCTGAGTAAGCTGGGAGCAACATTCATTTTAGTGAAGTTGTGTGATTGATATCTCTCTCTTTGTGTAGGCTCTGTTGGAAATATTTTGCTCTCTGTTGTAAGGGCTGGTTCTCCTTCTCTATGTATCCATTTGCTATGATTTTGGTGTCATTGGGTAGCTATTAGAGTGCTCTAAAGTTGACTCAAGTTTGAGATTCATTCTCTGTATAATCTCTGAGAAAAGTTTGCTGGAGTGAAGTGAGGTCTCTGCTTGACTAGCAGTTGTGAGCATTAAACTAGCTCATGTTGTAGACATTGTTTCTCTTTGTGTAAGCATCCATTTCAAGTGAAATTTGTTTTGTTGGAAAGCCCTTGGTGTCTACTATAGGTCTACAAAAGCTCACTGGAGTTCTCTGCATAAGCTCTGAGTAAGAGCATTTTTGGTGTGCAGAGGTCAAAGAAGGATACCTGTGGAGGTCATTCGCGCTTCGTCGTTGCTTAGGGGTTGAGATACTTCCCCCATCAGTGGTATCAGAGCATTTGGGCATCTTGGAGGTATCACATACAAGCAAGAAGACCTCTTGGAGTTGGTGGTTGAAGAGTTGCATCAACAAAAGCTTCTTGGAGGTAGCTCACATCAAGGGGGAGCTATTCTACTCAAATTTGCAAGAGCACAAGGTGTCCATCTAAGGAAAGCTTTGGATTGAGGTAACCTCAGAGCCTCATTTTCATTTTACACACATTGGAGCATTAGCCAAGGGCTAGGTCAAGTATCAAAGACTAGATATGGGAGACTTCAACACTCAAATTGAAAAGCTAGACAAAGGTAACTATCAACCATGGAGATTTAGGGTCTCCAACTATCTTATGGGCAAGGGCCTTTGGGGGTTGATTAGTGGAAGTGAACGAAGACCTAGGTTGGATGAGAATCCAACCAATGACCAGAGAAGGGCCTTTAGGGAATGGAATGAAAGAGACAAGAGGGTTATCTTTATTCTTTCCCAACACATTAGCAATAGCATGATCGGCCATATCCAAGACCTGGATTCAAGCATGAAGGTATGGGAGACACTTGAAAGGCTTTATTCAACAAGCACCAAAGCAAGGAAGATCCAACTCAAGAATGAGCTCAACAACCTTAGGAAGAGCTCAGGGAGTAGCATAAATGACTACATACTTAAGGTCAAGGAGTTATCAGATGCATTGGGATCCATTGGAAGCCACGTAGACGATGACGATCTTGTGGCTTATACTCTCAATGGTTTGAGAGATGATGAGAAGTGGAAACCCTTTACCACTTCAGTTTATGTAAGGGATAATCTTCCCGATTTTGAGCAATTGGTTGCTCTCATGGTCACCGAAGAAATGAACATAGGTGGAAGTTCAACTAAAAGCAAAGATGCACAAGTTTTCTATGCAGGTAATCAAAGGGGCAAAGGAAGACAAGGACAAGGAAGGGGCAAAGGAAGGTTTGGAGGAAGGCAAGGCCACTCAAGAAATCAAGGACATGACCAAGGCACCTCATCACAAAGAGGGAGAGGAAGATCAAGAGGAAGAGGAGGACGACATCAACAAAACAGGAATCAAGATGGCGAAGGATGTTACATATGTGGCAAGTTTGGCCACTATGCTAGAGATTGCTACCAAGGAGGAAACCAAAGGAACTATAATCAAGGTTCTTCATACAAAGGCCAAGGTAATTATGCTTCTACAAGTTCAGAAAATGACAATCTCTTGATGATGCACATGAATGGGAATTCAAGCAAAGTAGATAACACTTGGTATATTGATAGTGGATGTAGCAACCATATGAGTTGCAATGCTTCTTGGTTTACTAATCTACATGTTCCCAAAGGTAAAGGACATGTAGAAACAGGTGATGATACAGCCCATGAGATCTCCCATGTTGGAGATGTAGCTTTGGATGACAAGGAGGAAGGAAGATGTCTCAAGGATGTCTTGCATGTACCTACCATCACAAAGAACTTGGTGTCCGTTGGGCAAATGGTTGAAAGAGGCTATCAAGTAAGGTTCAACAAAGGTGGATGCTTTGTGGAGAACCCTAAGCAAGGTTACAAGGTCATAGCAAGAGGAAAGAAGCAAGGGAGACTCTTCACTTTGGAGGTAAATTCTCATTCTACTCAACATGTCTACTTCACATATGGAAACAAGAGGATTTCGGAGTTGGACTTGTGGCACAAGAGGATAGGTCACATCAACATACAAAGAATGAAGGAAATGCAATTCAAGAGGCTGGTTGAAGGTCTTCCCAACTTCCAAGGACAAGGTATGAAGCATTTATGTGAATCTTGTCAACTAGGGAAGCAAGCGAGACTTCCATTCAAGAAGAGTGGCTACATAAGCCAACATCCATTGGAGTTGATACATACAGATGTGTGGGGGCCAACGAAAGAGCAATCCATTGGAGGTAACAAGTACTTTGTCACTTTTATAGATGATTGCACAAGGATGGTTTGGGTTTATTTCATCAAAAACAAATCAGATGTGTTTACATGTTTCAAAGCATTCAAGGCAATGGTAGAGAAGGAAACAGGTACATATATCAAGAAGCTAAGGTCCGATGGAGGGGGAGAATATTTCTCAAATGAGTTTTCTGATTTTTTAATGGATCAAGGCATCAAGAGGCAAGTAACATGCAGGTACACACCCCAACAAAATGGAGTAGCAGAGAGAAAGAATAGATACATTGCCGAGATCGCTAGAGCAATGCTTAATGAGATGAATGTACCTAACATGTTTTGGAGTGATGCAGCAAATACCGCCGTGTATCTAATGAATAGGGCTCCTACCTCAGGGATCCATGGCTTGACACCATATCAAGCCTATTATGGTAAGAAACCTGATCTTTCCCACTTGAAGATATTTGGATGTACTTGTTATGTACATGTGCCAAGTGAATTGAGGCACAAGCTACAACCAAAGGCAGAAAAGTGTGTGTTTCTAGGATATTCAAATGATCATAAAGGTTACAGGTGCTTCAACCCAAATACAAAGGACTTGAGGATATCAAGGGATGTAGCATTTGATGAGCTACTCCCTTGGTATAAGAAGTATGATTGTATGCAGGACTATGAAGAAGAAAAGCATGGACATGATGAAGAACAAATCGACCTAGAGCTAAGCGGCCCAAGGTGTTCCATCAATGAAGATAGTTCAAGCATGAACTCACCATGGAGGGGGAGATCTTCATCAAGCTATGAAGCACAATCAATCAACAAAGGCAAAGCAACATTGGTGGAGTTGGATGAAGAAGGTAATGAAGTTGAAGATGATGAAGGACACATGATGGAGAAAGAAGCCACGTCAAAGAAAGAGATCAAGTTCCCAAGGCAAAGGAGGTTTATTCCTCCAAAAGGTGAAGAAAGGAAGTCTTCTAGAGTTAAGTATCCAACTCAAAGGTTTACTTATGATTCATACATGGCAACACATTATGCATATATGAACAAAGTAGTAGAAGATCATGAGCCCGATTGCTATGAAGATGCAAGCAGGTACACCGAATGGAAAGAGGCAATGCAAGAAGAGATCGACGCACTTGAGGAAAATCAAACATGGACTCTAGTGCCCAAGAAGGAGAACATGAAGGTAATAGGTAATAAGTGGGTGTATAAAGTAAAGAGGAATTCAGATGGATCTATTTCTAGGTTCAAAGCAAGATTGGTGGCCAAGGGTTTTGCACAAACCTATGGAGTGGACTTTGAAGAGACATTCAGCCCCGTGGCAAAGATGAGCACCATTAGGACACTCATTGCAATGGCTGCTAGAAAAGGATGGAAGCTCTTCCAATTGGATATCAAGAATGCCTTTCTCAATGGAGACTTGGAAGAAGAGGTATACATGGAGCAACCACTAGGTTTTGTTCATAAAGAGTTTCCACATCATGTTTGTAGGTTGAAGAAGGCACTTTATGGCCTAAAGCAAGCTCCAAGGGCTTGGAACCAAAGATTGGTGGACTATTTGATCAAATGTGGTTACAATCAATGCAAGGCGGATCCATCTCTCTTCATCAAACAAAGAGGAGAACTTGTGGTCTACATGTGTGTGTATGTAGATGATCTTATCATTACAGGTAATGATACAAAGGGCATTGAGGAGATCAAGGCAAAGCTTGGAAAGGAGTTTAGGATCTCTGATCTTGGAGATCTTAGGTATTTTCTTGGCATTGAAGTTGTATACAAAGAAGAAGGTATTATGCTCATACAAAGGAAGTATATTCTAGACCTACTTGAGAGGTTTGGGATGCTACATTGCAAGCCTATTTCAAATCCCATGGAAGTTAATGTAAAGCTAAGCTCCATTGATGGAGAGCCATTAGAGGATGTAACTTTGTATCGATCTATTGTAGGCTCTTTCAATTATGCCACAATAACCAGGCCTGACATAGCATATGGAGTTGGAGTGTTATCACAATTTATGCATAGTCCAAGGACTACACACTTGCAAGCTGCAAGAAGAATGTTGCGATATCTCAAAGCCACTATAAATGAAGGATTGTTCTACTCATTTGATGATGATATGCAGGTCAAAGCTTATTCCGATGCCGATTGGGCCGGTTCGAAGGAAGATAGAAGGAGTACAAGTGGTTACCTAGTCATGCTAGGTAGCAAGATCATCTCATGGATTTCAAAGAAGCAACCCACGGTGGCATTATCTTCCACCGAGGCTGAGTATAGAGCTTTGGCTCAAGTCACATGTGAGCTAATGTGGATTAAGAAGTTATTTATGGAGCTTAATTTGCAGGTTGACACATATCCAATTTTTTGTGACAACATGAGTAGCATTCATCTAGCATCGAACCCTGTCTATCATGCTAGAACCAAGCATATTGAAGTGCACTATCACTTCATAAGGGAAAAGGTGATATCCAAGGAAGTTTCAGTACATCATATTGGTACCAAGGACCAAGTTGCGGACATGTTTACAAAGGCTTTGGATGGGATGAAGATTTCAAAATTCAAGCAATGCATCAACATGAAGGAGCTTGGATGAGGATGAAGAATTGAAGCTTGAGGGGGAGTGTTAAAAGTCAAGCTTCAAGCTAAAAATTCGTGGGGAATCTTTTATGGACATGTGGAGCAATCAAAGGAAGCCAAAAGCCACGAGATTCCATCAAGAAAAGTCACTCAACCACTCCCCAAGTCATCTCAACTAATTCCTCCAAGTTAGGAGGCTGATTTGGAAAGGTGGTTCCTAGATTTTAGGGGCACACCTCTCACTATAAAAGGAGCATGTATCCCGACTTCTTTTGGGCCATCTTCTTGGAGTTTTAGCTCATGTAAAGTGAGCACTAAGTGCTGGAGTTGTGATAAGCAAGCCCCTTGCTTAAGCAACCCCCTTGCTTGCTTGTTTGTTTTCTTTTAGTAGGCATATCTATGTGTGTGCGCAGGCAGTGTTGCAACTCTCTACCCCTGAGTTGTTAGCATTGTTTCTCCCTCATATGGTATCCATTTGATGTAATTCTTGTCTCATTGGATAGCTATAAGAGTCTATTTTATGCTTACCAATTCTCTGGAGCATTCTCTGAGTAAGCTGGGAGCAACATTCATTTTAGTGAAGTTGTGTGATTGATATCTCTCTCTTTGTGTAGGCTCTGTTGGAAATATTTTGCTCTCTGTTGTAAGGGCTGGTTCTCCTTCTCTATGTATCCATTTGCTATGATTTTGGTGTCATTGGGTAGCTATTAGAGTGCTCTAAAGTTGACTCAAGTTTGAGATTCATTCTCTGTATAATCTCTGAGAAAAGTTTGCTGGAGTGAAGTGAGGTCTCTGCTTGACTAGCAGTTGTGAGCATTAAACTAGCTCATGTTGTAGACATTGTTTCTCTTTGTGTAAGCATCCATTTCAAGTGAAATTTGTTTTGTTGGAAAGCCCTTGGTGTCTACTATAGGTCTACAAAAGCTCACTGGAGTTCTCTGCATAAGCTCTGAGTAAGAGCATTTTTGGTGTGCAGAGGTCAAAGAAGGATACCTGTGGAGGTCATTCGCGCTTCGTCGTTGCTTAGGGGTTGAGATACTTCCCCCATCAATATTATGTGGGTAAAACATGAAGGAAAAGAGCTTAAACACATATATTTGGAAGAAGGACCATACAACTAGAGACAAACCAGCATGATGCCAACAATGGATATTTATATGGAACAAGACATGCAAGACAACTTAGAATTGGATTTGGATGAGGAAGAGGACATTTGGCCTAGCTGCAAGTGGGTAACTCATCTTCTTGATATGGATATTTTCCAAATGAGACAACTACAAAAGTTTATGAAGATGAAGAGGAGACCATACAAGTTGTTGGATTGGGTGAACCTACGACATGTCATATAAGAGGGAAGAAAATGCCTCGTAAGTGTAACATAGAGGAAGTTGATTCAAATACCAAGAAGGAAACTATACACTACAACATATGAGGGGTATACCGGGGCTTCTACCGACACAAATGAATGGGTGGCATTTTTCCCCGTTGTCGGTGTAAGCACCAGCATCGATGTCGGTATCAGAATGCCGGTATAAGCCTCAGTATAAGCATTGATATACGCCTTGGTATAAGTGTCGGTATATGTCTTGATATAAGCATCGGTATTCCCCTGGGCAAAATCACAAGTATAAGCATTGGTATGCACCTAGGCATACCGATGCTTATATGGGTGCTTATACTCACAACCATATGTGCATTTTTTTTTGGGTAGAGTGTGTTGTCTCTTGCTGTAGCAACATTACCATGTTGTTGTGTAGCAAAAGACAATACACTCTGCCAAAAAAAAGCTGAGTACATGTGATGTACTATAGTGGTTGATGATTTAGTGTTTAGATGATCGGCAACCAAAACATGATTTGATAAAGCAAAACATTGTTGGACACAAATGAGATGAGTAGAATGAACCATGAACCATGTACAAAAGAAATATCCCATAAATGAATCCTGTACAAAAGAGATATATATTCCATAAATGAGCCATGTACAAAAGTGTGGCAAACCATTGCCATATATAAGCCAAATACAAAATGTGGCAAAGCACTACCATATAGGAATGAAATTCAAAATTATGGTGCATCACTGCCATACATGAGACAAATACAAAATATGGCATGCCATTGCCATACACATGCCCAAAGGGATCAAAAGATCTATATCTATAGTTTTGCAACAAAGCACATTCATGAAATGAGAGAAATTGACATGATGTTTATAAACAACAACTAAAAACACCAAACCAAGTTTATAAGCTCACTTCATCGTAGATGCTCCCATGAAATGACTGCACCGCATCCAAGTCCTCTAACAGTGCAACCAATCCATGAGGATATCCATAAGCCTCCTTGGTTTGTGTCAGAGGACAACCCATTGCCAATTCCTGCAACAAATATGCAAAATGTTAGGTGAACATACATGACATGCTTAACAAAAGAAAATTCAATATTCAAATTGATACTTACAAACTCGTAATGCATAGTGTCATATCTACCGCTACCCAAATGTGACGGTCCGACCGTATCTAGACGTGTGGAAATTGCATCTCACTGCTGGCAATATAGGTTAGGAGTCTTCTACTGCTCAACGTGAATCATATCCCACTCCTCAGCGTCTAACCATATAGGCTTCTATAAGCTGCTCTGAAAGCATCACGAGCCTCGGATCATTGATGGGACATCACCTCATGTGCCATGTGTTGAATCCACTCTAAGCTAACAATAGGATGCCCAAGTGTTGGCTCATACTCCTAATAGATCGCCTCTACGATATAATTTTTGCAATCTTTATCATTTCAACATGATAGAGTGTCCAAACTATATGGAGCAAAGTTGTTGTATGCATTGATACATGGCCTTTTCGATGGCAGCCATCACGTATACTATACACCTTGGAGTCCTCATGGTCATGAGCACCCCAAGGTGTACATGGTGTACCACATGGCGTACCATGTGATGTACTTGCATCTAAGGTACTCGCTCTAGGAGTAGAAGTGGGGGACACAACATCCATCACACCGCCTCCACAACATCCACCCCTGCCTCCTCTAGGGCGTGACCTCAACTGATGAGATGGGCCCTCACTTGTATTACGATAAGGTGTTGAATGCATATGTCGACTACTAGAGCTGTTGAGATATCAAGCTCAACATGTGATGATCCAGGATGACATGTATCGTTTTTCATTTCTTTGACATATATAGTGTTCATGTTGGTATATGTGAGGGACACTTCATTGAGCTATATTAGATTTATTTACCGAGAGTGATGGCACATTTGTTTCTTGCCAACTCACTCATTCGAGAACATTGGGATTTTCCTTATGTACTATTCTTTATATATTGCACTTGTTGTATTCTTATTTTTAGGTCATTCTTGTATATTCCTTTTATGTAATAGAAGAAGAAGAAGAAGAAGAAGATTATTCTTCCTTGCCTCAA
This sequence comes from Ceratopteris richardii, assembly GCA_020310875.1. Taxonomy (NCBI): domain Eukaryota; kingdom Viridiplantae; phylum Streptophyta; class Polypodiopsida; order Polypodiales; family Pteridaceae; genus Ceratopteris; species Ceratopteris richardii. Next base: position 25,085,045 of record CM035427.1, on the reverse strand, counting down.
TCTATGTGTGTGCTCCTCTTTGAGTGTGAGAGTGTGTGTGTGAGCTCTCTTCCTTATCTCCTTCCTCTTGACATGGTATCAGAGCCAGTGTGGTTGTAGGGAGCTCGTGGAGAAGGCCAACGGTGAAGAGTCGCGAGAAGGCATGCAGATAGCACAATTCACAAACGACCTCAAATTTCCATGAAAATTGGTGTGAAGGTAGAAAGCCTCAAAATATTTATTTTCATGAGTTATCCCTTTATGGTCACTCATTTTTTGTCAAATCAGAGTTTTGTAGCCATCTCGACTTCCATTTTGGGCCTACAAAGGTGGGGCTCATAGAAAAACCAAGTCATTTTGCAAGACTATAACTTGCCTCCTGTTCCACAACGCTCATATATTACAGATCCAAAATTTCAAGTGATTCTGTGTACTGTTGATACACGAACACTGTGTTTTTCTGAGATCGAACTGTCACATCGTAGTGCGACAGCGTTCAAGCAGAACTACTGCTTGTAGTGTTTTGCAATGTTATGAATTGCTGTGGAAATGGAAAAGCTAGATGGAATGAGTCAGCTTATGAGTAATAAGCTAGACAAGAAGAACTTCCATGCTTGGAGATTCTGTATGAAAAATTTCCTAATACAATTTAGAGACAAGACTATTTGACAATCCATAAATGGATTGAAGATTGAACATCGCGAGTGATGCACATAGTACAAATATCTTCACCCCAGTGTACAATGGTGAACAAGCTAGTCTTTAGCATGTTCTGGTATTCTTTGTCGGCTTTTGATCGTGGAAATTCAGCCATGTCCATGGAACCCATGACATCTTCTCGACCATCGTGATCTTCGTCCATCTTATAAAATGCCTCGAGCATTTCTTCCATGTGTTCG
>CM035427.1:24916667-25079167 GCA_020310875.1 Ceratopteris richardii | reverse complement strand
TATGAGAAGCAAAGTCTCATTTTTGGCTAGTTTTCAAATTCCCTTTTATTCGTAGTGCTTCACGAGTTCCTCAAACAGCTCGAAATTGCTCAGCCTTCTACTGTGATTAGAGATGCACCTCACGGATGTGCTCCAAACTCCCACTCCTAGGTAGCCTCCAAGAAAGCGATGATCAATACAGATAAATGGCACTTGTCATATGTCTGTGGAAAATAGCTATTCTGCTCTCACTCCTTTCTTCCCTCCATTATCTGTCAAACCCAAAGCAATGAATCCCTCTTAAATTCTGTCAGTCAAGCCTTTTCCACTTCATCAACACCCAATCCTCACAATTGTGTTCGAGATGCCATGTTTCTCTGCAAATGCTTTATGGAATCCACCTGCAGCCCTTATGTGCTCTTGCAGAAGATATACTCCAATCAAGAGACTAATGATATATCCAATGACACTAGATCTCAAATAATTTGCCAGAAGACTCGGAGCAGCAACCAACAGAAGAATCATAGCAGCTGGAACTTCCAACCAATCAGGGAAACGTCGAGGGAAAAACAGCCGTAGAACAATGGCAACGAATGCTATCCACCCGTTAAGATATTGGTGCGCCAGTTAGTCCAATCAAGTATCAGCAAATATATAGCAGCGATCGAAGCTAGCCACCTCAGGATGGACACAGACACAGATCCCAGCACCACAGTCTCGACTAGTTGACGACGACTACTGCTAACCATTTGATTCCAATATTCACATTATGATAACTACATAGGACGTCTTATTGTCTACGAGTATTAATTCTATTATGAAAAACAATTCAGACAGAGACCTTGTAAAAAGCACAGAGTATTAACGTCCGAATTTCTCCATGTCAAAGCACAACCATTCACTATGAAATCCAAATCATGCAGTTTTTTTTTTCTAGAAACCTCAGCAGTTATATCTCTGAAAAGTTAAACTAAAGATCTTACAACGCGCAATACACATAAAAAAGCTTTGTTCAGTAAAACAATGGCAAACAACAATCTCAGATTGGAATTATAAGATCAGTTTCATCATGCTTTCCCTGACAATTCAACGAACACAAGGAATGAAACCCGTCCAAGGAGAATAAATTTCAAGCTGCATGAGATGTCTCGAAATAAAAGGCGCACCAGTGCGTAATAACATAAACATTTTTATTCTACTCGGGAGAGAAAGAAACATATGTACTGTGAAAGTCGTTGTCGAGCTTATGGTTCAAAGATATTGATAGAATGTAAACAAAGTTATCAAGATGTATAAGAACTACCCATAGATAATGAAAACAACCAAATAAACATGGAAATTAGATGTTTGCAGGATGTAACGATGCTCACAGTAAACATTCATAGCTCTCAAGGTCATTCTCCATACCTGTTTTAAGTCCATAAGCATACTTCATCGCATATAAGTTTATCGGTGAAACATCTGAACCCTTCGCTGTCATTATCATTTCAGACCTTCAAACTCTTTTTACCGACGACTTGGTTGATCAGAACCGTCCTTCAGTTCCATTCTCTGGTAACCTTCCCTTCCTATCTGCTCTGCACGAGTTTGCCGCCTTTCTGACCGCCCTTTCTCCCACCTTCGATTATGTTCTGACGCATCACAGTGATCAAAATTGTACACTTTGTCACCAAAAGCTTTGATTGATTGTGTTCTCCTACTTCTGCGCTTCTTCTGATAATAAGTTTTCGTGAGACCTCTCAGAAGCCATGTTCAAGAAATCTCCGGTCGCTAGTTCTTTCTGCTCTGATCCAAACGTTGACCAAACAGAGACCTTTATAGCGAGTTGCTTCTGCTTAGGCCGGCGATTAATACTTATAAGCTCTTACACAGATCTCAATACGCGTATTGGCAACTCCGTTTCTCTAGATATATATCCAAGTAGTATTCTCAGAGCACAGAGCATAACAGTCGGTGTTCGCTACTTCTCTACCTTCCGAGCTCTTTTTCTCTGATATTCTATAAATGATCTTTGTCTGCCGACGTTGCTGTCCGTTCCTTTTTTCAGTATATACGCGCGCTAGTCCATTTCTCGTTTCCGTTTTCTCCAACAAGAGTAGCCAGCAAGATAGAACAACCAGAAGAAGCTTCCTCTTCGTGAACAAATCCCGCCTTCCCAGCGTTTTCTGCCGCCTGCACTCTTTTGTGGTACCTTTTCCAAAAAAAAACCATGTATGATTCCTTCTATGTCCATTCCAGATATAAACTTAACATTCTCTTTATTATGAGGACATGCTGAATATAGTGGAGCCTCATGACAAAGACAAGATCATTCACACAACCAATACGAGCATGGATCTCCAGATGACTTTAAACAGATGCGTCATATTTGATTCTCGTGCTTCAATTTCGGATCGCGACCACAGCGTGACCATCAATATGGCTAGCATCGATATGCCTCTCATATGTTATAGTGTACATGTTGACATCCAAAGTGCTCCTACATGTGACACTAAGGTTGTGTGGGATAAAGTGATGGAAGATCCCAAAGATGAGGAAGAACCTCTCAATGCATTGATGGATAGGAACCCTATCAAGGAAATTCAACTAGGCAAGAAGGAAAGCTTGCATCCTATACTGGTGGCCACCTAGTTATGGCATTATGGAAGGGTGCTTTCAAAGGTACTTGAACTAGTACTCCTATGGACTACTTGGATTACCATCTAGTCCAATTGTGACATATCTTCAATGGATGCAAGGAAAAAAGTTGAATTTGAATCCTAACAAGTGTCACTTTCTAGTGATAGAAGGTACCCTCTTTAGAAATGTGGTGTTTGCTAAAGGTATGGCCCTTGATCGTGATAAAATCATAGCCATATTAAAGTTACCCATGTCAACGACACCAAAAGAAATTCAAATCTTTTTGGGTCTTACTGCTTACCACAAGAGATTCATTAAGATGTATGGAAATATAGCTAGAACAATGGATAGGTTCACAGGTAAGGAAGTCCCATTCAAGTGGGATCATGAAGAGGAAATGGCTTATCACTTTGAGGTCCAAGTGGTTTCCATGTCAATCCTTGTCACACTAGATTGATCTAAGGCTTCCCATGTCCATGTAGATCACAACGCCTATGCGTTGGGAGCAATTCTCACACAACACAATGAGGAGTACAAATTGGATATACCCATTCAGTATGCAAGTCGAATTCTGACTCAGGATGAGAAGAAATATAGTACCACTAAGAGAGAAGCCTTGGCAATGGTATCTGATGTCCAAAAGTTCTACCATTACCTACTAGGGGTAAAATTCCTCATAATTATTTATCACCAACCACTAAGGTATCTATTGAACAATGCACAAGAAATAAGTAGAGTATGGAGGGGCCTTCTATTATTTCAAGAATTTTATTTCACTATAGTGCATATGTCAAGGAAGGAAAATGTTATGGCTGATCATCTGCCTAGGACTAGCCTAAAGAACAGGACTAGCCTAAAGAACTAGGTCATTGGAGTGGAGGATGAATTCCTTGATGTTGAGCTATTCACAGGTAAAGCACAAGGATGGTATGATGATATCAAAGATTTTATCAAGACTAGTAAGTATCCAGATAAAGCTAATTTTGTGCAAAGCATGAGGTTGCTAATAAAGAGAAAGCCTTTTTCATTTATAGAAGGAACACTATATAGTTATGATAAGTACAATTTACTTAGGAAATGCATGGAAGAAGAGAATGCAAGGCACATTGTCAAGATAACATATGAAGAATCAAGTGGTGGGCACCTCCCTGGCCATATTGTTGAGATATCAAGCTCAACATGTGATGATCTAGGATGAAAAGTATCACTTTTTCATTTCTCTAACATGTATAGTGGTCACACCGACATATGTCAGGGATATTTCATTGAGATTTACTAGATTTATCTATAAAAAGTGATGGCACATTTGTTTCTTGTCAGCTCATTCATTTGCAGACATTTGGATTTTCCTTAGGTACTGTTCTTTATATATTGCACTTGTTGTATTGTTGTTTTAGGTCATTCTGTGATGGTAGATGGTACAATTCATGATCTATCAAATGGTGATGTCATTATTGCTTTAGGCATTTTATGGCATGGGCTGTATAAGCTCATAGACCATGAAAAATCTATGAATGACTCAACATGTACAATACATGAATTTCAGGCTATGTCATATGCAAAGCTTTGGCATGCACACTTTGGTCATCTAAATTTTTCTAGTTTGTTATGCTTGCAGAATTCTGAAATGGTGTCCTCTCTACACAAACTTGAGGCACCTTGTAAACATGTTTGTGAAGGTTGTATGTTTGGAAAAATGTAGTGTTCGTCATTCCCAAAAGACGGTTTAGTTTGGAGCTACTAAGAAATTTCACCTTGTTCACAGTGATTTTTGTGATCCTATGCAAAGACCCTCCCTTGAGAACGACCTTTACTTCGTGAACTTTACTGATGATTTTTCTAGGCATGCATGGGTGTATCCACTAAAAGAAAAGTCCAAAGTGTTCATGTTCCTCAAACAATTTTTGGTTTTGGGTGAAAATATATAAGCATGTAAAATGGGCATCCTCCATTTTGATCGAGGCAAGGAATATATGTCTTCTGACTTTAATGCATTTTTGGTTGAACATGGGATAAAACATCACTGTACAATATCGTATAAACCTCAATAGAATGTATTTGCTGAAAGGAAGAATAGGTTACTCATGGAGATGGCGAGGTGTATGGTCAAGAGTCAGGCTTTACCACATAGTTTAGGGCTTGAGGCTATTATGTGTGAAACATATGTACTTAACAGGTGTCCCACTAAAGCATTGTAGTCTATCACTCCATATGAGGCTTGGCATAATTGCAAGCCATCTGTTGCTCACCTGCATGTCTTTGGTTGTCTAACATATGCATTAGTGCCTGAACAACAACACATGAAATTGGATGATAAAGCACTGAAATGTATTTTTGTTGGGTATAGTTCTGAAAGCAAAGGCTATTGTCTGTATTGTCCATAGACTAAATGCATTTTGGTTAGCCCTGATGTTGTTTTTGTGGAATATGCTATTTAACCATTACTTTCATGTACTAAGGAGACATCAATTAGCTCCAAAGATGTATATGACACTTTGCTGCCTCTTATCATAGGTGGATAGTCTAGTGTCATTCCAAATGAGGCAATTTCTTAGCCTTTACAAGTTTCACATGATAATGCAGATCATTCCATTTTTGATGTAGATTTACATGATGCACTTGTTGATGAGAGAACTAATGGTTTTTGCTTCATGCTTGGTAGCTCATGCATATCTTCGTTGAGCAAGTAGCAGCCTATTGTAGCCACTTCTAGCTGTGAGGCTGAGTATAGGGTAGCTTTCACAGAGACTCTTGAATGTGTGTGGCTCAGATGCCTTATGGCTGATTTGGGTGTTGGTCCATCTTCTACCACCACCATCTTCACTAATAATCAGAGTCCATTGGTATTTGTGAGGTACCGTGCATTCCATGCTCACACTAAGCACATTGAAGTGCACTATCATTATCTCAAGGAGAGGTTCTCTACTAGAGAGATCAGTTTGGCATATGTCCCCACACAGGAGAACATTGCAAACATTTTCACAAAGGCTCTTCCAAGGGAGAATTTTGAAGCTTTCAACAAAGCTTTGGACTTACTTCCTTTTGTGGATTGATTCCACATAGCTTGACACTTCCTTATACATGAGTGCCAACTCCTTGTTCTCCACATCACTCCCAAGGGGGATTTGTTGATATATTTAGGTAGTGATGTGTGTGAACACACTAGGACCACTGGGGCACTTTTTTCCCTCTTTAGGAAGTTTTTTCCTTGTGGCTTGTACATACGCTTGTAACCCTAATGGGTTACTAATCTTTGTATATTTTCTCTTGGTAATACATTCAATATTGTGTGTTGTGCTCCAAGATTCTTCTTGTTCCTTGTGGTGTTTGCGTGCTTCCACAGACCTCAAACTCCAACAAGAAGTACAAAATTTTTTGCCACGTTTTTCCAAGTCTTTGATTGCTAAAAACTCCAAGTATTTCCAAGTACTAAATTATATGCCAAAAATATGGGAAATGATTGTTTCCTTGTTATGGACAATACCCATGATTTAATCTTACATTTCATGGCTAGGCATCATTCACTTATTGGCATGCAAGTACTCTTCTAGTATCTCTACTTACCATCCTTGGTTCTATTTGACTCAATATCCTCTAGTGCGGCTCCAAAGACAAAGCTTGCATCTATATCTACATATTTTTTGTTGAGTTCTCCCTATATTTTCATGCTAGAAGGCTACATGGAGGAGTATGATGTAATCAATGAATGACTTCACTGCTATCATAGTACTAAATGTGAGTTATATAGTTGACTTTCTAAGTATGTGATCAATCTATTTACATGTTCAATACAAGTAGAATGGGTTGATTTTTCATATGGTATAACTAGTGGATCCATGAATGTAATGTAGAATTTGGGAAAAAGGCTTCAATGACATTGATTAATCATTTCCCCCAAGTTCTTGGCTTTAGATGTATCCTATTCCATTATATCACCATTTCCACCATTACAAAATTAGCAAAGGTAGTCAAATATAATTTTTCTTTGAATTTTATTGATTCTTCTTCTAACATACAATTCTGTTAATTTAAAATGAAATTATCACCATGAGCTTCCTCAAGTCAATTCCCAATATCCAAAAGTTTCTTATCCCTATCAATAACTGGTAGCTCATCTAGATTTTATTTAAATGCTACTATTTGTTTGTTGTCTCTCCAAAATGTTTGAGATAACAAATAATTCATTTTTCAACTTCCCTCTCCTAGAGCTTGCTTTGTCAATTACCTATCGTACTATAGCTTTGGCTTCTAGTAATCTCCAATTCTTTAAATTTTGCACCTAATTGTTTGCCATACAATTTTAGTAAAGTTTTCATTAATTCATTTTTATGCTCGCTTCACTATTCATTAGGGCGAAAAACGGCCGAAAAGGGGCTGTTTGCTAATGAGAGATTAAGGAAATTGACAAATAGCGTCTTTCCACGTGTACAAGAATATAACATTGTTGTCTCTTTTAACCGTATGGAGAATTTCTTTTTTTAATACAATTTTCTTTCAAAGCGCCGCTAAAGTGATGAAGAGTCTCGTATTCAGTGTACAATTTTTTGGTTTGATGCAAAAAAAGATACTTTTGCACACTACACAAAGCATATTCTCGAATTTCCAAGAAGGAATTGATTTTTGAAGATACGAAATATTTTTGGGTTCACAAAATGTCATGATCATTCAACGACAGGGTTAACATCAAATCAAAAGTTTCCACGTGTACAAAGCCTTTTTTTTCTATAAATACTGCCAAAATTTGTGAACGTCGGTTTCTCGCTTTGAACATTCTTCTTCTCCTAAGTTCAAATGGCTTCTTCTTCTCGTCGTCCTTCCAATCGCGTAACTTCATGTGAGGTTTACAACAGAAGAGAGGATTCTTTGTGGAAACCTCTTTCTGTGAAAGTAAATGACTGGGTTACTATGCTTCCTAGCTGTAGAGGTGTCCATAAAGTCAAGCGTGCCAAAAGAGACAACACAAGAAACCATTGGAAGGGACGTATTCTCAGTTTCAAATTGAAGAGATGCGGTTGGTTTGCACGAGTACAGCATGTGTACACCGCTAAGGATCTTGTTCTAGAAAATCATCTTCAATTCCCTTCGTACTGTAAGTGAAGTTTGACAATGCTCTTCTATCATTCCAGTTGATTTTGTATAATGAAACATATGTTTTTGTACTGCAGATATCTTTCCTTCCAATATTGTGGAATGGCAACCTGTTGAATGTTTAACAGGAACATTCAGAGTTCTTCATAAGGAATATGCAGAACTCATGTATGCAGAGAAATCTGTTCAATTCTTCAATAGCATAGAGTTATTTGTCCATTATGCAGATTATCAAGTGCCGTCAGGGAGGAGTTCTTATGGAATTCTTGTACACGTACCTAGTCCTTGCATCTCTTCATTAGATTGGGATGCTCCTGATCATTCAACAGTTTCAAGTTTTCTCTGCAAAATTAAATTTGACATCCAGAAGGCAATGTCAGCAGGCCGAATTTCGAGAAGGATAAAGATTCAATGGTTTTTGCCTATTCATGTCTTTGTAGCATGCTTTAAAAACATGTTATTACAGAAAACAAAAACAATGTGGTTGAATAGGAGAGTCCCTATTTCAGAGATTGATGATGTTTTAGGTAGGGAATGGGATAGCAAAGAAGTTCAAAAGCTAGGTGACATTATTTTATGCAAAGTTAGTCCCAATTCTCTTTCAATCTCATATCAGATTTGTCGACAATCTTTGGTTCTAGGATATGACTATAGAAGGTGGAAAAAAAAGCTTGGACTTTGGATAGCCTTGGACTCAGAGGAGAGCTGTCCAGAATTTGAGTTAGAAGTATTGATTCATCCAGATTTTCAATCAAGGAAAATAATTGTCACTGCAAATTGGAATCTCAGAAATGTAAGGGAGCTTCTAGAATACCTTGATGAGGTATCATCTCAGTGTAGATTCTCAATTGATGATGCAATAGTTAACATTAGATCAGAGAAATCATTATCTTGCATAAGCTGCCTGCCACCAAGGGTGATTAAGTTCCAACCTTTAAGATTGTAACAAGTTAACCCTGACATTCTTACATAATGTATCTTCATATAATAGAAGCTTCTATTGATACTTCCATTGAATTTTCTTGGCAGGATGGTTACAAACAATGTGTGTAAAATTATTAATTTTAAATGTCTTAGATATTTTCTAGGTCCTTAATTTCATATTTCCATTGATTTTTTTTTGCAGGAGTGAATTGATGACTAAGAAATAATTATACAGGAACTTGCATAAGTTAATTCTAGATGAAGAAGAGATCTAGAATTGAATATCTAATTTCAATTTAATAATTATAGTCTATCAAAGGTGCACACTAGGCTCAGCTAAATAATTTGATTCTATGCAACTTTTTTTGTCCTCAAGTAATGCAAGAGAAATTATCATGGTACACATAACAAGTAATATAAGAGAGTGTGGAGAACTTGGTGCAAATTCCAATCCAAGGTTTGGTATTTCAATATTAGAAGAGCATGTCTTAAGGCATAAAGCAGAGGAGACGAGATAAGTGAAGACGACCGATGCAAGCGACTAGTGCAATCTGAATTTGTCGGATGGCCCTTATCGCTTACATCGGTCGTGTTAGCAAACTACCGCGAGAGAAATTATCATGGTACAAACGCAAACTACCAAGTAATATAAGAGAGTGTGGAGAACTTGGTGCAAATTCCAATCCAAGGTTTGGTATTTCAATATTAGAAGAGCATGTCTTAAGGCATAAAGCAGAGGAGGCGAGATAAGTGAAGACGACCGATGCAAGCGACTAGGGCAATCTGAAATTTTCGGATGGCCCTTATCGCTTACATCGGTCGTGTTAGCAAACTACCGCGAGAGAAATTATCATGGTACAAATGCAAACTACCAAGTAATATAAGAGAGAGTGGAGAACTTGGTGCAAATTCCAATCCAAGGTTTGGTATTTCAATATTAGAAGAGCATGTCTCAAGGCATAAAGCAGAGAAGACGAGATAAGTGAAGACGACCGATGCAAGCGACTAGTGCAATCTGAAATTGTCGGATGGCCCTTTTCGCTTACATCGGTCGTGTTAGCAAACTACCGCGGTAGACTTCAAGAAGTGACCTTGCGTAAAGATTTGACTCACGAGTATAAAAACTAGCAGCAGCGATGAAATGGATAATACGACCGATGCAAGCGATAGGGGCAATCCAAGATTCTCCGATTCCCCGTATCGCTTGTATCGGTCGTGTCCTCTTAATTCTTTATGTCCTTCTGTAACTTCTCGAATTTAAACACTTTCCAACAAGAATGAAGTAAAAAACCCACAATGCATTCATAATTGTGACATAAATAAATTTAATTGGACCATCCAGTGAACTTTTGTCAAACTCTCAAGAGGTTCAATACAACTGTGACCATCTTCCAGATGAAGATTGGCATAACTACATACAATTTGTTAAAAAATAAATATTCCAACCTCGGTTGGCTTTACAATTGATTTCAATCTACGACTCAAAAATTGATTTAACCCTTTCTATCCTTTTTAGAGCCTTGCTTTCTCTGTTGCTTCTGTCCCTTTTTGGAGGTTTCAGCTTGACTCTTTATGTTGTTCATATGCTTTAGTGGTGAGTGAAGAGGAAGCCCTTTCTTTTTATCTTCAGACTGTTTTCTATCAGGTGGAGGGGGTGGAGGTGAGTCTGGATCATGTGGGCAGATTGCATGTTTCATGATACTATTTATTGCTCTCTCTCTGATCAAGATGATCCATGCATCTGGGTAGTCTGATAAATTCAATCCAGGACTGTAGAACCTTCTTTCCAAGAATCTTACAGCATTTGCAATCACTCTCCAGCCACATGATGTTGAGTCTCTCTGCAATGGCACATGAATTTGGCTGTATCCAAATTGCTTTTGTTCATTCATTTTAGCTATTCCTGGAAAATTCTGATCAATATGCATCTTGAGAAGCTTTGCAGCACTGCATTGTAAAGTGAAAATCAAAACGGGGCATGGCTTTAAAATAGAGAACAAAATGTATAGTAACTTACACTTTGCAATTCCCATGCTGTGATGGAAGAGAATTTAGGAAAAGAGCTTGATATGCATTGAAGTCCACAATAATCAAACTCCAATGGCCCCTGTCAATGAGTTGCATGTAAATATACTTTCTTAAATGAAACAAATATGTTTCCAAAATGAAGATGAATACTTACTTTTCAATGTATGGGTAAATTACACATTCTACTTCTTCTGTAAAACCCCGTAGAAAGGACTTGGCATCTCCATGTTTATGTAAAAAACATTGTGTCACCAGAGGATCTAAAATAAATACTTTTCTTTGAACCTTTTCCTCACATTGTTGAAGAAGAACCCTACAAATCAAGAAATAAAAATGCAGTTAAGGAACTAGAAAATTATGCAAAACAAAAGCATTTTAAGGCCTCTAGATATACCTGAGTGAAATGTTGACCACACTATCTGATATTTCAAGATGAAGCTCCCTCAACATTTTGTTATCTTCAGGTCTAATGTCAAGAAACAATTCACTTTGCCATGGCATTGCAACATTAACTATAACCTGCCCATCTCCTTTCTTGAGGAGCTCTTTATTTGCTTTCTGTAACTTTTGAATCTGGGTTAAGATGGCACTTTCCTCTGTAAATAATCCCTGCTTTTTCCTCTCCTCCTCACTATTTGCTGCAGCTCTAGTCTCATGATCATGAGTGACTTGAGCGTTGATCTCTTCAATGACAACTGTTGTTTTAGGTGCTCGAGCTGGAGGTATATTTAAAATATCGAAGAATTTTTTGTCGTGGTGATCAATAGGAACCAGAGCTTTATCAAACTTATATCTTATTCTTGAAACAATAACATAATCCTTCGCCATTAAAGTTACCCTATGAGAATGAGCAGCACATAAGTAGGCATCATTCATGAAATCAATAGCAAAGTCCTCTGCAGCTTCTTGCAGGCATAGCAGTGCTTGAGTTTGCCACCTCACATTGACAAAGGATGAGGTCTTCATCAAAGAACAGAGGTTGGATGAGATCTGCTTGACAACTCTCATAAATGGAAGTCTTGGGATCAACAATCCCACAGACTTTTGGGCTCTTCTTATTTCCCTCAAAGACTTAACATGGTAGTTGACCCTTTTTTTTGAAGGCTGCTCTGGCACTTTGGCTTGAACCTTCTGGGAATTTTGCTCCTGGACATTTTCCCCTTGGGCATTCTTGTCCTGACCCTCAGGGTACAACTTCCTTGCTGTCTTTTTGGTTCTAGCCATACTCTGCAAAAAATCAATCTTTAGGCAAGGAATTAGGAAAAGTGGAATATTCCACTGTCAAAACTTACCCTCTAAAAGCTATGATCAATGACTCTTTCCACTATGAGAGGCACGACCGATGCAAGCGATAACAGTCATCCGGAAATGCCCGGATGTCCCTGATCGCTTGCATCGGTCGTCTTTAAATTAATCATCAAATATCAATAAATAATATCTGACAATGCAAAACACTCAATTATCACTAAGATAAAGATAATTGGAAAACTATAATCAATGACTCTTTCCACTATCAGAGGCACGAGATGAAAAGGAACGTCCGAGATATGGAAACCAAGACATTAAAGATGCTACCTTGCTTACTATAAAGAAAAATTTGAACAGCCAGACAGAAGAGTCAGCTTCTCAAATCCTCTACTAGCAGAACCCGCTTCCTCCTTTTTGATGGAGACCTCCCACACCTATATCTCACGAAACCCCCCACTGGTGTCCTGCTCCTCGAAAAAGATCCCCACATGCATGTCAAGGATTTGAGAAGCTGACTCTTCTGTCTGGCTGTTCAAATTAAGCAAGGCAGCATCTTTAATGTCTTGGTTTCCATATCTCGGACGTTCCTTTTCATCATAGCAAAGGAAACCAAAATTTGCAAGCTATGATCAAGGACTCGATGATATTAAAAAACATGACCGATCCAAGCGATTAGGGTTTTCCAAAAATCTCGGATGTCCCTAATCGCTTGCATCGGTCGTGTCCACATTACCTTACGTAGAGAGCGCTCTCTATAGAAATTGTGAAGTAGGCTAAAAACGTGGTGGCAATGGAACCTCGACGCTTGGCAAGTGTTGACAGAAAAAAATGAAGGAAATGAATAGGAGGAAGCTTAAATAGGTCCCAAAACTGAGTTGATCATTGTGCCACGTGGCATGCTCCGATTGGTCCACGTCAGATACCGGTTGCGAATTCCAACGTCTTTTGCCACGTGGCATGATCTGATTGATCCACGTCATCAATCCGTTGCATCGGGGAACGTACACTTTACCACGTGGCACTCTATGATTGCTCCACCTCATTCGACCGTTTCTTCCCTCCTCACTAGAGACACGACCGATCCAAGCGATAAGAGTCATCCGTAAATGCCCGGATGTCACTCATCGCTTGCATCGGTCGTCCCTGAATTCATCATCATATTTCAATAAATAGAAGTTAAAATAAAGGTAACAATGCGTTATACTCAAGCAACACAAAAGAAACCAAAATTTGCAAGGTATGATCAAGGACGATGCTATTTAAAAAACATGACCGATCCAAGCGATTCGGGTTATCCAAAAATCTCGGATGTCCCTAATCGCTTGCATCGGTCGTGTCCACATTACCTTATGGAGAGAGCGCTCTCTATAGAAATTGTGAAGTAGCCAAAAAACTTGGTGGCAATGGAACCTCCACGCTTGGCAAGTGTTGAAAAAAAAAAAAAAAGCAAATGAATAGGGAAGCTTAAATAGGTCCCAAAACTGAGTTGACCGTTGTGCCACGTGGCATGCCCCGATTGGTCCACGTCAGATAGCCGTTGCGAATTCCAACGTCTTTTGCCACGTGGCATGATTTGATTGATCCACGTCATCTATCCGTTGCATCGGGCAACGTACACGTTGCCACGTGGCACTCTGTGATTGGTCCACCTCATTCGACCGTTTGTTCCCTCCTCGCCTATAAATACCTATTTCTTCACAAACTCAAATTTTCAACCTTCAGAGAATTTCTCACCTACATGTGTATTTTCCTTTCGTCGCCGACACGACCGATACAAGCGATTTTCGCCATTTGACCTACGTTGATTCGCTCTAGTCGCTTGCATCGGTTGTGTTCTCCTTATAGACATACAAGAGAAGCTGCAGCTTAGATGGAGGTAATGAATGAGATCCTTAGTGTCTCTCCATCAGAGAAACTTCTTGATTTCATGGTTCAAGAGGGTTTAAGTAGATTATTTTCCTGATGCAATGACCATATTCAACCCCGAAATTGATTTTGAAAAACTCTTAGAGAACTCGAAAAGTTTTCTTAAGGATGAGTGGGAGATTTTCTTGGGGTTGGTCGATGGGAGGATCCTTTCTATTTCTCAGAAAACCTATGTCCATCCTCACATCTTTGGGAAGGATCCAACAGATAGGGCTAAAATCACAAGAAAATGCAGAAGGATATCCCCTTTGCCAGGGAAGCTTGATTTTTGCCCAGAGCATGAAAAGGACTGCTGCTTGCTCCCTTTAAACATTGCTTTCTTGATATGGCTTGATCATATCTTAGTTGAAAGGGAGGAAAATGTTCATGATGAAGACGAGCCTTGCTTAGAGCTGGCACTTGAGGCTAGCTCAAAAACTATGAAAGGTGTCATGGAGATTGTTGAGGAGATCAATCTGCAAGCAGAAGAAGAGCAGGTCAAAGATTTTGATGTGGCCACTTTTAAAGCAGAGACTGCAATAAGGGAGCCAAGTGAAGAAGTTCAAGTGTCTGAGAAGTCCCTACTTCTCCCAAATCTACCTTTTTACTTTATCTCTGGGAAAGAGTTCATACCTCTATTTTACATTCAGGAACTTTTCAATCTAAGGGAGGACTACTGTCTTGCAGCTATAGCTGAGGCAGAAGAAGTTGCAAGGAGATTCATCAATAAGAAAGGAGAAAGAAGAGAGGAATTTTTGCGTCTTGATTTGGATTTGTCTAATGAAGAATTCAAAGATTCATCACAAGCTCTTTCAAAATGCTTTGAGAAAGCTATCTCAGAGAAGCCAAAACTTGCTGATGAAGAGTTTGATGAGCATCAGAAGCAACTTGGAATATACTCGTTTGGACGTGGCTATTCATTCTTGGATGTCGCTGAGGACAAAGGAACAATTTGTATTGACTCAAAAGAGCTCATTGAGGAGGAAGATGAGGTCAAGGTATGTTGTTTGATATATTCTATCAATTAAAGTTTTGTCCGAGATCTCTATTTTTTTAAGTGAGAAAATGACCACGACCGATGCAAGCGATACAGCCTAACGGATAATCTCCGTTGGGCCTTATCGCTTGCATCGGTCGTGTTCGGACTTGAAGAGGAAGATGAGGTCAAGTATGTAGTAAAATATATTCTCATGATTTAAAGGAAAAGGAGATGAGATGGGCTTGATGCAAAATCTCTATCTTGTGTCAGTTTGTCCAAGTTCTCCATTAGAAGTGTCAGAAGTCGATCACGACCGATGCAAGCGACAAGGCCCATCAGATATTTTCCGTCGGTCCTCATCGCTTGCATCGGTCGTGTTTGGACTTTAGGAAGATGACTTCAAGGTATGCAGTTAACTATATTCTCAAGAACTTTAGGTTAAGGATTTGAGATGGGAACAATGCAAAATCTCTTTCTTGTATCAGATTTGTCAAAGTTCTCCATTCGAAGTGTCAGAAATGGATCACGACCGATGCAAGCGATTATGCCCATCGGATATTTTCCGCTGGGCCTCATCGCTTGCATCGGTCGTGTTTGGACTTTAGGAAGATGACGTCAGGGTATACAGTTAACTATGTTCTCAAGAACTTTAGGTTAAGGATATGCGATGGGACCAATGCAAAATCTCTTTCTTGTATCAGATTTGTCCAAGTTCTCCATTCGAAGTGTCAGAAATGGATCACGACCGATGCAAGCGATTAGGCCCATCGGATATTTTCCGTTGGGCCTCATCGCTTGCATCGGTCGTGTTTGGACTTTAGGAAGATGACGTCAGGGTATACAGTTAACTATGTTCTCAAGAACTTTAGGTTAAGGATATGCGATGGGACCAATGCAAAATCTCTTTCTTGTATCAGATTTGTCCAAGTTCTCCATTCGAAGTGTCAGAAATGGATCACGACCGATGCAAGCGATTAGGCCCATCGGATATTTTCCGTTGGGCCTCATCGCTTGCATCGGTCGTGTTTGGACTTTAGGAAGATGACATCAAGGTATACAGTTAACTATGTTCTCAAGATCTTTAGGTTAAGGATATGAGATGGGACCAATGCAAAATCTCTTTCTTGTATCAGATTTGTCCAAGTTCTCCATTCCAAGTGTCAGAAATGGATCACGACCGATGCAAGCGATTAGGCCCATCGGATATTTTCCGCTGAGCCTTATCGCTTGCATCAGTCGTGTCTCTTGCTTTTCTTTCTAATAGTTTCAAGTTACTTCACATGTTTTCTTAAGTGTGCTTGCACTTCATCTAACCATGTTTTTCATTTTTATCACAGTTAACTTTATTGGATGAAGACAATTACCTTGGCAGGGGCAAGGGAACAAGAAAAGCCTTAGAAGAGAAAGGAAAAGCAAAGGTGGATATTCATTCTATTATCCACTACCTTCCAAAGTTGGACCCAGCCACTTTTTGTGTTATTCACAAGCACTATAGTGAGGAGCCAGACTTTGGATTATTCTGCTTGAGGACTCTATCAAAATACATGGGTTTTACTCCAATACCCTTTAATGCTTTCAGAGTTTTACTGCTTGAAAGAGCAACTGCATTCAGAATTTTTGGATATGCCCCTGGACTCAATGCTTCAAGGGCAGGGTACTTTCTTTGTTATTCAAGCTATGCAATGGCTGCAGGGGTGTCAAATTTAAAAAGCATTGCTGGATACAGGAGAAAAGAGTTCCTGAGATATAGAGGTGATTTGCCAGAGCCAAGCTCTTTCAAAAGGCTCAAGGAATGACTTGATTTTTTCAAATTCTATACTCAACAAATGTACATATACAGAAATTGCCCAATGTGATATAAGACATTGCAAATTGATACATGATTTGATGCAGTTTGTGATATTGATACATGATTTGTCTGGAGATAGCCATATCCTTCTGATTATATTTGGCATGAGGTCCTTTGTAATTGTCTTCTAAAGAGCTTGAAGGTCTGCAACTTGAGTGATGCTTAACTACTTCATGTACCAGAGCATCCAAGGAGATATCTGCACAAGGTAGTTCTGGAGGAGAAGACTCCTGCATATGGTGAGCTAAAGAGAATATGTGAAACTCAGATTGGTGAAGTTACACGATGTTGCTTGCCAAGGAATATAAAGCAATTCAATTCTCAGTATTTCCTGAATGGAACAGTAGCACTGGTGAATGGTCTATGTCAATCAGCATGGTAATCTCTTAGGAACCGGCACGTGTCCAATATTCCTCTGAGTGTCAATATAGGGAAGTGCACGTGCATGAGCCCAAGCTCAAAAATGCACATTGTTAGTGACAAATGTTGCTTTGAAAAGAGGAGAGGTCCTTTGTAATTGTCTTCTAAAGAACCAATCAAAAAGCTCTCTGAAGGCATTGCTCTTTGTTACTCCTCCTCCTTTCCTTGTACACCTAAAGAAGCTTGTCCTTGCTTGATAATGAGATTTTTCCATGCCTTGGGTGTTCCACATGGCAAGTGGTTCTTTTTCTGCAAAGAATGCACCATGCACAAGAAGAATATGCTGGAAAGCAGAAGAATTTCATTAGATCTTTATTTCAATTAAAAATAAATAAATTGAATAAAATATCTTTGGAGCTCACCAAGTAGTATGTTATGTCTTTGGCACCCCATGCCTCTATGATGGTTTCTATAAGCTCTGTGGTCGCCTTTCTGAAATCTGTCACATAACTTTTTGATGTTACGTGCTGCCTCATGATCTTTAAAAGATTATCTAGTTTGACCCACACCTCCATTCTCTTTTTTGCTATTTCTGGTTTGCTTTTTACATTAGTCGTGACCTCACAAAATGTTTTCCATGAATTCCACATGGCATTAAGTTGTTTGCCATCATGGTTGCTGAAGAATCTCCTTGCTTTTGCACCTCCCATTGAGACATCCTGTAAAACATCACCTGTATTTTGTGAAAGCTTTGGATCTTTTCTTAGATGAACATCACCACCATGAAACCCCATTTCTGAAAGAAGACATTCACATTTTTTTATGCATTCATCTGCAAGAGTTGTAGGCTTGATAGAATATGCATAATCCAAGTGAAGACGGACCAACTTGTCAATGATTCTTAACTCTGCATGTAGTGTACATATGTGTACATTTGTCAATGCTATTGGAAGTATGGGATCCCAAATCATTGAAGAAGATGAGTAGTTACGAAGAATAACATTTTGTCTAGAAGGAGCCTCTTCACCCTCAGCTCTAGTAATCCATCCATTTGTGCCTGGGCTTTGCATGCAGTACAAGCAAGGGTATTTAGAATTTGCTCCCCCACTTATACCAAACATGCATTTGAGTGTCTTTAGGTCTCCACTCAAATGCCACTCAACTTGAAAGTTTCCGTAGTCTTTGACATTCAACAATTCTCCTGCATGATGCCCTTGGATAACATTTGGAATGTTTGTCTGTGAGAATAACCATTTAAGTGTTTTATGGCTCTCAGATGGAACTTGAGCACAGCCAACCCACCATAACTCCATTTCTGATTGTACTTTGAGAGATGGAGTATCCAATTTCCCAAGGCTATAGTCCAAAGCTTTGTTCATCAGTGCAATGCTTATTCTCTCCATCTTTTGATGTTTTTTAAGCTCAGCTTCATCAAGTTTGATTACAAATTTCAATAGACCAGAACATTCATGCTCTTTTATATTATAGAACTGAACCATGTATGTTTGAAGTTTTATAACATCTATCCATATGTTGTTAAATGCATTGTAAGTGAAATGTAACTTTTGTTTTCCTACTTCGTAAGGCATGTTACCGTGAATATGTTTATATTCACCAAATACTGATGTGATCTTCTTATTCAAGCAGAGCCGAAACTTTCCTACATGATGGGGTCTAGGCAATCCAAAACTTCTAACTTTGTTAAATTTTAAAAATTCACACCAAACTTTTGAAATTGCTCTATAACCTTTCCTACTCACTCCGACACTATCACAAATATTTTGAATTTGAGATGGTTCTAGTAAAAGATTCATTTCTGTCATGAGTTTTTGAAAAACAAAGCGTTTCAAGCATGTATTTTCATTTAGTTTCAATAGTTTTAAAACATCATTTTGACTCAAAATTTCATTACAGAAATGTATGCGCTCAAAACTGCTCGACATATTGAAACCTAGCACATTTGTCACATGATCTCTAACAATTTTCATTCTTTTCTTTTTCTGGCCAGATTTTTCAGTCAAATCTAAAAAAGGTTTTACTCGTTTTGACCGCATTCTCAAACCTATAGGAGTTTCTTTCAATTTTTTAAAAGACTCTAACTGAGAAGATAAAGTGGATAATTTGTTTTCTAGCTCCCTAATATGTAAATTCTTCTGGTGTAGTGTGTTTTGTAAATAGTTTATGTATTGTACATAATTCCTTGAAATATCCCAGAGCCTTGAACAATAGCCTCGTAAACCATCCTCACCATCTCCCACAAATCTAATCAGATCATAAAGATTATGAAAAGGGGGGTACCTTCCAGTTTGTGGATCAATTGGATAAACAGATCCATCTGTCCATATGTCGATATGTTTCTTGCCTTCCTTTCGCAATCCATCTACTTCAAGAGGATGAAGAGCCCTTCGAAATACGTTTCTTGTCGTCGCATACTCCTGACTAACTGCAATGTTGATATGGAACTTTTTACAATGATTTCGAATGTTTGAAAGCTCAGGGAGAGTATTTGGGTTAACGCTCTCCATGGTCTGCTATGAAAAATGACCAGCAAGTGTCTAAAATGACGTGAAAGGGAGAAACAGGCTTGCTATGAAAAGTAGAGAAAAAGAGCGCAAAACGTGATCAGCACACATTATATAGGTCCGTGAACAAGAGGAAAATTCAACTTTTGAGGCGTAAGATATCACACAAACTTTTCATGATTATATGATACGAGTTTCTCTCTCTTCAAAATTTGCATAAGATACGTTTTAAATGAACTTACACGGAATTTCTTAAAGGATTTGACAACTTTAATCCTGATTAAGCACAACTAATTGAAATCCTTACACGGCCCTTTTTGGGCCGTTTTTCGCCCTAATGTGTAGCTCCACCCTTTTGGCTTTCAACTATTCTCATAAAATACTTCCTTCTTCTCCACTTGTATGGTCTTCTATAGAACTTTCTTTGTCATAACTTTAGAATGTGAGATATCTTCTTCTAAAGTACATATCTACTAATGTTGTACCTCTTTATCCATGTCTAACTGAATGAATCATATTTTATTTTCTTATAGCTCTTTAATGAGGCTTGAAATATTTCTTTTACAAATAAAAGTTATTCTTTCAAGGTAGAGATTGTCAATAGGAAAATTTTTCATTTTCTCATGGTGTTGATCTTCCTCTTTGTTCAATCTGATTAAAAAATGATTTTTTTTTAGCTTGAGTGGATAGATGAGGTGGTAGTGATATAGGACTATTTAAGCTACCTACTTGATGTTTTGAATGATCTTCCCTTTTGAAGCTCAGCTCCATAATTTGGTTCTTGAGAAGTTTCATAATTATACTTGTTGTGAATGGGTTGGTGGGTATGCATAATATAAAAATGCAAGGGGATAATTGGGATAAAAGTACCTTTAGATGATGGTAAAGATCCAAGGCTTTCAAAAATTGGATATTCCATACAAGATATTACAAGTATAGCTCCTTGATGACTAAAAAAAGAGGCAAAGATGCTACAAATGATCGAGTTTGTAGTGAAAACTGAAAAATCATCAAGACACCCACATGAAAATGGTCAGATAGGAGGAAAAGATGTCATGCATGTAGCGTTGGAAGGTGCTACGGGCATTACGGAGATCGAACCACATAAATATACAAGCATAGACTCCCCAATTCATAATGAAAGCAATTTTAGGACTATCTTCTTCAGTTATGCGGACTTGGTTATAACCACTATATCCATCTAGAAAGGAATATATTTTGCACCTTTATACTTCATCAAACATACTATCCAAAAAAGGTAAGGGGAAAAGATCGGGAATGGTGGCAACATTAAGTTTTTGGTAATACACATAGATTCAATGTTGTTTATGTTTCTTAGGTACAATCACTATGGGGGAGATCCATTTGGCATGTTCAATAGGGACAATGAACCCAACACGTAATAGACAATCAAGTTCTTCCTTCAATTGTTTGGCATAGTGAGGAGTCATCCTATAACATTTTTGCTTAGTGAGATAAATGTCTGATTTCAGGACAACTCCATGTTGGTATATTCAAGGATCTAGCCCCTTCATATCTTTTTAATCCCACACAAACACATCAACAAATATGATCAAGAGTGTGAGGAGGTCACATTTAAAAGGTTCGTCCAAATCAGCCTTAATTTTTTTTGGCTGGGGATTTGCATCATCACCCAATTGATAGGTGATCAATTGGTCTTCCAAAACATATGATTGGTGGCCAAGAAGGTTATCACCCCCATGGCTCATGTCTTGGTGTAACTGTGCTAACTCTACTATATTCTCTAGACACAATCTTATCTCTACCAAATTGGGTTGGACCATACAAGATGCCAGAGACCAGTGATCTAGTGCCTATTGTAAATCCACAACTCCTAAAGAGAGTAGATCCTGATTAGCAAAGAGGAATGTTGTTTCCTCATCATCAAAGAGTCCATCCAACATATGGACACATTTCATGACATAGGTTCTAGTGTGTATCTCACAAGGTTTGAATGCATCACAAGGAACATTATATTTTTGATGATTGCATTTAAAAATGAGCTCATGAGATGACTAGTATGGCAACACTGTGGCTTGTTTGAGCCACGGTTGTCCAAGCAATAAGTTGTAATCCAAAATAGACTCCAGAAGGTCAAGAATGATGAAATTCATATGGAAGACAACACCTTGGAGTGTGGTTGGAGCATTACAAATTAACCCAATAGGGTGTATTCTAGATTGGTCAGCGATTCAGATAAACAATTTGATCGGCTCAATCTAGTTCCATCCTACTTTCTTGCACATGGCTTCAATAGCGATGTTGACTCTAGAGTTTCCATCTATCAAAGCCTATGTAATTTTATGGTTTTTGTACTAGACCGTAATCAAAGGAACCATAGATAGTCATGTCTAGTTCCGAATGTATTATAGTTGTGGCAAGTGCCAAAATCTATTCCATGCTAACCTATTGCTGAAACTGCTATTGAATGCCAAGTACTAGGCTTAACAACTGTCACAAGGATAGAAAAATCAATGCTTTTGATAAAATATCCCAGTCCTACTATGGGGGGATTCTTTCAGTGGTTTATACAATTGGGTTGATGACTCATGCACTTGACATTGACGGTTCTAATGCCTGGGAATTCATCAGTGTAAGAATGGGAAAACCTAGGGCTTCTACTTGAGCCCATTTTGCTTCTTTAGCTAGCATTTTCTGTTGTTCTTTAGATCCATGATCAAACACTTCTAATGCTGGTTGTAGCACTTTCCCAAATCATGTTTTGATTGTAGCAGCCTGTGCTTCTGTAGGTGTGATGATGACCATATTTGTCATTGGGTTATGCCTATACTTCTTCCATTTATTATACTCTTGAACGTCTTTGTAGTGATGGTGGATATGGCCCACCTTTGCACAAAACTGACAACATGATTGAAATGATCGATTAGGAGTATTGATAGTACCTTGGTTCCACCATGTCTGATTAAAATTCCCTGGTCATTGTGTGCAAAAATTTGTATATGGAAAATAGGCTATATTGCAAAGATGATGTGGATCATAACTAGTTGTGGGTTCTCCTGGTTCTTGTATAACAACATTCACTGCTAGGCGATTTTGAGTTTTGGCATTATAGGGGCACATTTCAGTGGAATGACTTCCATTTTCACAGATTGCATAGTATACTTGATTCAATGCACAGTTAGCCACAACATGGTTGGAATTTTTACACTTTATACAAAAAACTTGTTTCAAAATGTCCTTTGATTTATTTTTGTCGATCTTCATCAACTCTGCATCTTCTGCAAATCTAGCAATTTTATGTTCAATTTGCAAAGCCATTTCAATAATGACATCCAAAGTCATACCACCAATACACAAGATAATCATAATTTGACACAATTTTGAGTTGAGGCCATTGATGAACCACTGGATGATAACATTTGTTAGTAAATTGGCATTTGCCATAGAGAGCTGCCTGAGATAAGTGCAAAAAATTGTTGCATACTCTTGGACATCCTGATTTGGATTTTGTTTATTATTTTATAAGAAGTCAAAAATTTGTGCTAGATTTTTCTTCAAACGGATTCTTTGCAAAAAGGGTTCTTTTACTGTGTTATATTGTTTTTTCTAAAGAGGAAGTTCAACCTTGGCCTACTGTCCTGAATTTTAATTAAAAACAAAAACAAGTACAAGTTACAAGTGAATGGGACTAGTGCCGTTCGGATCCCCCGAATCCCACAAAGTGAGGGTAGAACTTTTGGATCTAGAGAGTGTTACAAAGGAGGTTTACAACCCTCTTGTCCCCCTCATGCTGGGCCCACTTGGGTTTAATCTTGTTGTTCTAAATTAGAAACACTTTATGATGCCTGAAGGGTGGGGACCTCTTATAGTTCGAGATTCTTTTTTCAAGGAAGAATAGAAACTTCTCGATCGACCAATCTTTGGGAGGGTGTCCAAAATTGTAGGCACACCACTCTCTCCAAATCTTCTAGAGGGTTTCCCCTCGTATGGTGTTCCACACTAGTATTGAGCAGTGGATCGCTTCACCCAGGGGCACTTACTTCCAGGTGATTTGTTCCTGCAGTCTCAAAATATTCCCAAAGGTCCATCATAGCAGGAGAGACTTGGGGCATGCAAAGAAGATGTGACCCAGATCCTCAATGTTGCAGCAGCATCGCTTGCACCACGGCGGAGCCCCACAAATTTTGCTAGCCTTTAGATTGGTCCAAATACCATGGTGGAGAATTTTCTACTTGAGAATTGACTTTTTGATCTTGATGAGGGGATGCCAGATAGACATGAACTTCAGATCCCATCACAACTTTATCCAAGTTAGGCACCACTTCTTGTTAGGTGTGATATGATAGTCCATGTTCACCTTGGTTCTAGGAATATTGGACAAGCAATTGCCGTTGTGCCAAGTAAGACCCTCATGGCTCGGTAGATCTCACCCCAAGAGGAGCTGGGTTTTTTATCGTTCCTAGGCAATGCATCCTAGAGGAGAATCCAGTCTTTGTAGTTCACTCTTATTTTAGGGTCTATGTCCTCATAGCTGATCTACTGGCTAGTGTCTTGTTTCAGAAGGTGTTTTCCAATGCTTGAAACCCTTGTTCCAGAGCCTCTTAGAATTTTGGAGGTTCTAAGAAGCCACCCTTGATGTCTGTGATCAAAAACCCGATTGAGTCATTTTGTTTGATACCAACCACCCATTTCCAATCTTCTCTAATTCTAACAAATTGTTTGAGCTTGTTCTAAACCTTCCATAGGGAGCTCACAAGATTCGAGCCTTTAGGGGAAATCGAAATCAAGGAGAATAAAAGGGTAAGGAGGCCCAAATCCTTCCAACTAGGGAGGCCCACCAGCATAATCACATTCTTGTTCTTGAAAATAACCTTGTCCCAAGAGCTCTCACAGTTGCACCAAGCCCTGATGATCCATCTTTCTGCTAACTTGTCAACCATGCCTTCAATATCCATAATGGCCAAGCCCCCACAATCCTTTCGGCTAATGCAGGTAGACCATTTTATTTTGGGAACCCCCCTTCTATTGTGCTCCCCTATCCAAAGAAAGTTTCTGCACATTCTTTCCATATTTCTAAGCTCTTGATCCTTTGGTCTCCAACAAGAGAGAAAGTAAATGATCAAAGAGATGAGGAAGGTATTATTTACCATGGCACACCCCATGAGGTTGATTTGCATGCCCTTCCAATATCCTAACTTGTTGTCTAGTTTGGAAAGGACCCAATTCCATCATTGCTCCATCAAGACACCAAAGCCCATCAAAATACCAAGAACACAGAAGAATTGACCCCTAGGGATAATTTGGAAACCATGGCCAACCAACAGTTGGTGTGGAAGTCTGATGATGGCTCTAAAAGAGATTTTCAAGTAGTTTATTTTGGAACCAGATGTCTCACAGAATGTGTCAAGGCACCCCCCAAAGGTTTCAATGTTGGTCAAGCCATTATGCACAAATGCATTCATGTCATCCATAACTAGCCTCATGATCATCTGACCATGGTTGAGAGGTAGAGAGAGACCTTTAATATGGCCCATTTCCATATGATGTTGCACAAGATGGCTGAGCCCTCCATGGAAATAGCAAAAAGAAGAGGGGCCAATGAACACCCTTGCCTAATAGAGCATTTTAATCTGATAGCCTTCAATAACTGACCGTTGATATATATTTGTGTCGACGTGTTCCCTAGCAATGTAGCGACCACCTTAGTGAACTTCTAACTACAACCAAGATATTTAAGAGATTGGAGAAAAATTCACATTCTAGCCTATCATAGGCTTTGTTGAAGTCGATTTTAAGGAACACTACATCTTGCACGGACTCTTCAACAAAGCAGGGATCTTCCCAAATATCAATAATAGCTTCCAGTAGTTATCTACCTTTAACAAATCATTTTTTATCCTCACTAAGCCATCTCTTCAAGTGGTAAGAGATTCTATTGGCAATCACTTTTGCAAGAATCTTGTACCCTGTTTGAAGCATCATGATTGGGCACCAGTTTTCGATCCTATTCTTGTTACCTTTTTATGGATAAGCTTGATGACACCATTTTTTAGGTATTTGGGAAGTGCACCAAAAGCCAAGACCTCTTTCCAAAGCAAGCACAACCGGGTGGCCATCACCTATCTGAAAGACTTGAGAAATGCATTCGTAAGGCCATCAGGATCCCGGCTTTTCCCATTGGGGAGTGTATTGATAACTTTGAGAATCTCATTATTAGAAATGGGTGCATCAAGGAGAGTCTTCAGATTATGTGGTATTCTCAAGGGAGAGACTCTCGAGATGGTTGCCATGCAATCCCGCGTATGGGGAGAGAGGGGCATCAAGACCCCAAGGAGTTGAGTAAAGTGGTCGACAATAATAGCATTGTTTTCTTCTTCCATTTTGCATTCGACCCCATTACTACCTATCAAGATGGGAATAGATTCTCTTTGTAACTTCCTCTTAAGGATGCTACACATCTCTTTAGGTTCTTTGTCAGCCTTACCACCCACTAGTCTTTAAAGTACACTTGCATGTTTTTCCTTTGAATTTTTTCCTTGTATCTCAACAAGCCTCTGATTTTTCATAGCTCCGTCTCGTATTGGTAGTTCCCTTTGTTCACTTCCTCCTTAAGGCACTAGAGCCTCTAATAGAGCTTCTCTCTCTGCCTCTAATGAACATTGTGAAGCATCTTGTGAGTCCTGACTAGAATTTGGCGAGTCTTCTCAACCGTAGCCCTCCAACTTTTGGTCGGTGAGGCACCGATGGTGAATGTCGTGTTCCAAACCAAGGTAATTTCCTGATGGAAAAAGGGAAGAGAGAAAGATGTTAGGCAAGCATGAAACAAAGGTGCTTTCTTGACTTTGGCAATCGGGTTGAAAGTGAGAATAAAAGGGTAGTAGTTTGATATGGGGAGGTCAATGTGTTGGGAGATGGTGGGTTGGCCCCACTGATGGGTAATGTTATGTGCAATATAGTTTCTATCGAGTCTTGCTTTTCTCAAGCCATCCCTTGATTGGAGGTTTGACCAAGAGAATCCATTCACATCTTTAATCTCCACAAGGTCCAGGTGGAGCTTGATTCTATCCTAGATCTCTTTCTCCTAACTGTCAATGGTACACCCCCTGTTGTCACATTGATCCAAAGGGTCTCCCACCATTTTATATTGTTGAAAGTGATCTAAATCAAATTCCTTCAACCAGCATGTAGCTTCATTTACCAATGTGGATTGGAATACTTAAGCCTTATACTCATCACCATTCAAGTTATCTAATACATTGTAATGGATTTCAAATGTGTGAACATGTGCATCTAGGTTATCACCTGGAAATCCTCTAAATTTGGCATAAGTTACTCTAGCTGGATGCTGCTTTCTTTGTCCACCTTGTGGGTCTTCCATCAATCTGGGGTTGAAATACTAAAGTGCATCCACAACGTTTGCATAATCTAAACTGGTAGGTGATGCTTGACAAGTAGTTCGTTCTAGTAGCCTTGGAATTTCCAAGTTTAATTGTTGGATGGATTCTAGTTCTTTTGTCGTAGGTGCTTTTCTGCTACTCCAAGATCTTAAAAAAAAAATCATAATTCGTTGCTCTATAGACATTCTCCACCCTTCTCTGGTATTGCTTGCTTTCACCAATGGGACTTCTAAAAACTTTTTGATATCTACTACAACTTCTAGTGGAGATTCAATTTGCATAGATCGAGTATTCTATGTCTTTTCATTCCCGACCAAAACCTCTGTACTATTTGGTGTTTCACCAAACACCTAAGCATCACCGAATACTAGAGTTGCATTAAACATCAAAGCATGACCGAACACTGGAGTTTCATCAGACACCATCAAAGAAATTTCTCGTATGTCACACGAATCGAAAACTAAGAAGGGTGTTGGAGGGTGCTACGACTCGTTACAAATTTTTCCTTGGACATTGTGATTTTGCCTACTTTATGCTATGATGTTACCAAAGTACTGTTCACTTGCATGTGATGCTTTCCATTCTTATAATTCAAGTAAGATTCATCAGATCGTGTTATTGGCATGTAGGCTATAACAACCACTCCTCAACATGATCACCAGTGTTAACCTCTATCCTATGTGGTCAAGGAAGGAACAAGTTTGTAGGGATCTTGGGTGGTAGAATCTAGGTACTAGATCCCTGTGTTTCTTCCACTTTACTATTATCTTAATCCATCTTCTAGTGACTCTATTCAGCAAATAACTACTAACTACGGGCTATAGGTATCTTCTCGTATTACACGAGTTTTGCTAGAAAGGACTTAGACACAAACACCAAATACTTCAAACTTCTCTGATAGAATAATTAATCAATCCAGTACAGAAGCAAATTACATTGGTAGAATCATAAACAGGATCACCAGTGTTAACCTTTGTCCTATATGGTTAAGGAAGGAACAAGTTTGGGGGGTTCTTGGGTGGTAGAATCTAGGTACTAGAGCCTTGTGTTTCTCCCACTTTACAATTATCTTAATCCATCTTCTAGTGACTTTATTCAGCAAATAACTACTAACTACAGGGTATAGGTATCTTCTCATAAACATGAGTTTTGCTAGAAAGGACTCAGACACAAACACCAAATACTTCAAACTTCTTTGATAGAATCATTAGTCAACCTAGTACAAAAGCAAACTACATTGGTAGAATCATAAACAAAGCAGCAAGAAGAGAATATAATTACACATGACTCAATGTATAGCACTCATACCACTCAAAACTCAAAACTATCATTATAAGAGGCAATCTAGAGTGGTCCCACCACCTCAATATACACTATTTGGATACCCACCAAGAGAACATGGCAAGGAGGCTCCAGGATATGCTCCATATCAAGGACACCCCATGGTTCCAAGACCATATGAGCATCAAGGATACAACCAACCTCAAACCTTGCTAGGGAAACAACGCTCACATCCTCATAATTAGTACCTCTTAGGTACACATAGCCAAAAGGAAACCTTGAAGCTATAGAACCTATGCCACCTTTGATTAGTATGGAAAATATAAATAAAAGCTATGAACATAGCTATGGAGATTACTATCCCTATTATCAAAATCTCATAGAGTATGAATCTTCTTATGAACAATAGTATTATGAACACGACAACTATGGAATGGCTTATGGATCTAAATATCCCAACCTCATGTATGTAGCTCCTAGAGCTCAAGCTCTTGGTAGACCTATATCAAGACCACTTCCACATAGGGGACCTTGCTATAGATGTGGAGGAGATCACTTTATTAGAGAATACACAATGACATACCACCCCTGCCCCCAAGGGTTTGGGAAGGCTATTGTAGCAATTGTGGCAAAGAAAATTTAAATAAAGATTTCCCCAAAAGCCCTAATAAAGTTTCAACAACTACACATATCAATGTGATTGAGGTCATAGAATCTTTAGGAACTAATAAAGAATATAAAGTCCCATTGAAGTCCACCACCAGAGCCAAAGCGAAGGAAAACTTAGAGAACGAAAAAGTAGATAGCTCCAAGAGTGAATAGGAGGTAGAATTTCACCTCAGAGGATAGAAGACTCAGAAAACCCAACAAACTTCTCAAGAATGAAAAAGGCTCCAAAATGGAAAGAAACAAGAGAAAAGATTAAGAACAAGTGGATTAAAAAGATCACGATGTTGTAAAGATTTTCTCTTCTCTCTCTCTCTCATGAAGTCCTACAGGAAAAACATTTTGGTGAAGGTAGCCAAAATTCCCTGAGAAGTCCACGATGCATCAATGATGTCAAGGGGAGTTCACATGCAAACTTTGGAAGAAATCAAGCAAATCCAGGGTAGTGGTAAAAGTTGGTCAAATTTTTGAAATTAGGGAAAAAATTTCAATGGCACCAAATCACATGAAAATTCATATACTTATGAAGCCTATCAAAGGCAGTCTATAGCCTGAATTTCACATGTAAGTGGAATTTCTAGCACATTGTTATGCTATGTGCATTTTGTAAAAATGTAATTTATCCACTTAGACCCTACAAAATCTTGTATAGGAATTTTTGTTAGCCATATGGTTTTGCATGTATAAAGATCATATATGGCTACACATTTGTACAAATTTTCAAGGCTATCGGAGCTTACTAGACACCTTAATGCCACCTTGCAAACTTCCAAATGCAGTCAAATCTATATAAGAGAGATTCAGATGGGAGCTTTTTCTGCATATTCCTACAGGAGGCCTTTCAAAACATAGCACTACAAATTTTCATCTTCATCAAAGGATATTTGGAGGGCCAAAGAGCACAAAATCTAGTTTTCAAGGTCATCACAATTTCCCAGAATAAGCAAATTGAAGGCTCGAAGGGCTACCATGAGGTAAATAATGATTGAACCATGTTGTACGGTCAGGATGTGCTCACATTCAAGGGAGGAGATGCAGTAAAGCTTAAAACAAGGAGGATCCACGAGTTTTTTTCATCGGATAAGCTTTTTTGATGGTCAAAGATCAATAATGCAAAGTTCTTCTAAAAATAGTAGCTTATCTTATCCAAATTGATGTTAGCACTGATCGGATGGTCCAGATCTTCCCTAGATCCAATGGTGGAGAACGAAGGCACCTATTTTTCCCCCCTTTTCCCTAGATATCATATTAAGAACCAATTGTAGCCATCCATTTGATAAATCCAATGGCTGGAATGAAAAGTAATTGTTCCTAGGGTTGAGAGTTGATTTCTCTAGATCCAAGGGCTCAAATTCATGCAAAAAACTATAAAAGGACCCCTCCAAACTCATAGAGCATCATTTTTAGGCATCCATAGGGCCCTTTCTAGCACATGGTTTCATTGAGACGATCACCCTTAGTTGAGCGTGTGAGGATCCAAGGTGGGCTAGAAAGAGCATAATTCCTAGAATCAATTTTAAGTTAGACTTCCAATCTAGGATAGGCTCATAAACCCAATGATTTCTCTATCTTTGTGCACCCTCAATGGAGCGTGTGAGTGAGTTTGAGTTGGTTTTATGAGTCTTAGACTTCTTTAGATACACATTACGCTCCTAGAAAGATATAGGGTCAATGAAGTGGAACCTATCCTCTTACGTGTGATATTTGGTTGAACTGTCATGGTGGTGATGGAGAGTGTTAATCTCCAAAAGAACAAGCTACTCTTGTAATTAGAGCACCTCTATAACAAGAGTAACTCAAATCTTCACCAAATTTAGAGGATCAATGTTCAATTATAAAGATTTTGAAAAATCTGTGAAGGAGATGACTACACAGAAAGTCTGCTGCACATATCTCTCTCATTAACTTATCAATTGTGTAAAGTTTTTTATGAAACTTTGCACAAGGTGTTGCCTACAGTTTCCGCACCTTCTCCAAGTTGAATCACTCCAAAAGATTCAGTAGATCTTGAGAAACCATCTCAACAAGTTACCTATGTCTAAAACTGCTCTTCTGAAAAGTCGATTCAAACACCTGTAACTTCTAACACTTGGTTCTCTCAATCTAGAACCTATTTATACAAATGCCTTTAGTCACAAGTAGCTTACCTTCCAACTTAAAGATTGAGTGCTTGCTTGCTCAAAACTTTACATTGTGGAAGGAGAACTGACCAAAACATTAACATCAAATGTTGCGCCTGTTTCAGGAAACAGTGAACACTTCTTCACATATGAATGTTCCTACTCATAATTCTCACAGCCTGTTTACAATTAGGCTCTCAAACTTTAACCATAGACTCATTAACTATGGAATTAGATTTCTACAAAAGGATTCTTGAAATGATCAAGCACAGAAGGAGAATGCACAGAAACATCGGGCACAATAATTTTCCATTTCTGAGAAATTTACATCTAAGTGATGAGAGAGATTCTATTCACTTCTAAAAACATGTCTAATGACATCTAATTCTCCTCTATTCTTATTCTCACATAATCTCTTCTCTCTGCCCCAACATTTTTCATAGAGTATATAGGCAAATATTTACAAGCTCATGACTATACAAAAGTATAAGTGAACTATCTCTGAATTAATGTACATATGTGTACATCTCTTTCAACTTCTAAATATGCACTTCCTCCATGCTTCATAACTTGAACTTTCCTTCAGTCCTTGACTTCCAAACCTTCATTAAACTTCAATTGTTGATTGCTCTGCACCAAAAGCTCCCCCTCAATCATCAATTGAGGTTTTCTCTATCTTCTTTATGCCTGCCATGTCTTTGAATCTCTATAGCTTTGGTCCATCCAAGCTTTTGGTTAGCATATCAGCTATCTGATCTTTTGTTAAAGTATGTATTACTTCAATCTCTTTATTCATCACCTTCTCTCTTAGAAAGTGATACTGAATCTGAATGTGTCTGGTCGTGGCATGAAAAACAGGATTAGCAGCTAAATACAATGAACTCATGTTATCTCCATGTAGACCCAATGATCTTCTGACTATTTGGTTTAGGAACTAAATCCCATGTCTGATTCTCCATCAATGCATCATATTCTTCCTGCATAGCTTTCTCCCAACTTTCCTTACCTTTTGCCTCTTCATATGTAGAAGGGTCTTCATCTGCCTTTGTCATATAAGCATAATCTTTGGCAGCCAAAAAAGAAGTGTCATAGCTATACCTTGTAGGTTTCCATTTGTGTCTTGATGACCTTCTAAGTTCTCCACTCCTTGAAATTTCTGGTTCATCACACTCTGGATCAAATCTTGGCACTTCTTCAAATTCAACCTGTACTTCATTATTCTCCTCTTCATCAAATATCTGAACCTTTGATTTACCTTTCTTTTGATTCACAACTTCTTCATCATCTGCATTAATATTGATTGTACCTGCATACCAAGTACCTTGCTCATCAAATGTAACATCCTTTGATACAAGGAATTGTTTTGTGGATGGACTCCACAACCTATATCCCATCTGCTTATCATCATAACCAATGAATACATACTTTTCAGCTTTAGGTTCCAATTTGTGCCTTAATTGAGATGGTACATATGCATATGCCAAACATCCAAATACTTTGCAATGATCTAGAGTAGGTCTCTTACCCCACCATGCCTCATATGGTGTCATACCCTGCAAGGCTTTACATGGTAACCTATTGACCAAATAAGTAGCTGTGTTTACAGCCTCGGCCCACAAGTAATTTGGGCAATTTTTCTCCTTCATCACAGATCTTGCAAACTCAACAAGAGTTCTATTCCTCCTTTCTGCTACACCATTTTGTTGAGGAGAGTACCTGCAAGTAACCTCTCTCTTTATACCTGCATTCCACAAGTAATCACTAAACTCATTAGAGAAATACTCTCCCCCTCCATCTGACCTTAGTCTTTTCAACTTATGACATGTAATTCTCTCTGCATACACATGATAATGTTTGAATGTATTGAATACCTCTGACTTATCTTTGATCACATAGATAGTGATCCATCTGGTAGCATCATCAACATAAATCACATAATACCTTGAACCATTGATACTGAAATCCTTTGATGGCCCCCACACATCTGTGTGTACCAATTCAAGCTTCTCTAAATACATAAAACCATGCTTGGAATAAGATTGATTATGAGCCTTACCTAATTGACATGCCTCTCATCTGTATGTCATTTGTTGACCTGCAACATTAGGCAATCCAAGCACTGAACCATTGTTAACCATATCTTTGATACCTCTTTCATTGACATGTCCAAGCCTCTTGTGCCAAAGATCTAACTCAGAGATCTTATGTCCTCCATAGGTGAACAAGGCATGACCAACATTACCTTGGATCTTCAATGTGAACAATCTTCCTTCTTTCTTCCCTGAAACAATCTGTTTATACCCATTGCTAGGGTCTTCCACAAACACTCCTTCATTAGTGAATCTAACTTCATAACTTTTTTCAACAATTTGTCCTACACTTATCAGATTCTTATGAATTGTAGGAACATACAAGACCTTACTCAAGAGGGCATCCTTGGCCTTCACTGATCCAATTGACTTCACATTGTGCTTTGTATTATCACCTGTTTGAGCTACATGATTAGCTACCTTATTTTCCAAATCAGTCATCAAAGCTATGTTGCCACTCTTTGGTCTTCATTTTGCCTCTCACAAGTTGCATTCATTATCAATGTTGAATCCTCCTTCTGATCTGAAGCATAATTGTAGTAGGTATTGTTGTATTGTTGACTTTGGAATCCTCTAGCTGCATTTCTTCCAAAGTAACCTCCACTACCTCTACCTCTGAAATTACCTCTTTGATTTCTACCACCTCTTCCTCTTGAATTAAAGTTCTGATTATATCAACCATTACTCTGAGTATTATGCCAACAATCATTAGCTAAATGATTTTTCTTACCACAAATCCAGCAAGCTTTGACTCCATCTTTATTACTTCTGCCTCTTCCTCTACCTTTGCCACCTCCTCTTCCTCTTAAGAAGTTAGCTTGGCTAGTTGTACCTTCATCCTCATTTGTTTGTTGCTTTCCTTTGATATTCTTCTTCCTATCCTTTGAATACATTGCATGACCTGTACTTTTGTCACCTTCACCTTTGACATCCTGCTCAAAGGTTAACATATGTCCTAGCAACTGATCTAAGTCAGGAGTAAAATGATCAAGTGATAATTTAGTAGACAAAATGAATGGTTTCCATTTTTCATCACCTCTCAACCCTGTGAGGATTTGCCTTACCAATTTATCCTCCTCAATGTCTTCATCAACTGCTCCTAATGCATCTGCAATGTCCTTCATCCTTGTTACATAGTCTGAAATGGATTGAGAGGCCTTCTTCTTGAAAGTGGTAAATTCTGCCCATAAGGATGCCTTCCTTGACTTTGTAGTGTTTTGGAAATGCTCCTCCAAAGCATTCCATATATCACTTGCACTTTCGAGACCTCTAATGTGAGGTAGCAAGTAGTCATTGACTGCCATATAGATAATGCTCCTAGCTTGAGCATCTTTCTTCATCCAATTCTTCAAATTTGATAATTCTTCCCTAGTTGGAACACTAGGATCTCTGAATTGAGGCTTTTCTTCTTCACGTGTGATGTAACTTATCAAGTCTTTACTCATAAGATGAGCTTCCATCCTCATTGACCATGTTGGATAGTTCTCTCTATCCAACTTCTCTATTTGAAGAGAATCTCCCATCCTTTCTTCTCCTGTAGATTGAATTCTTCAAACTTTATGAGTAATAAATGTACCTTTACTTCGAATAATGTTCCTTTTGTCTTCCTTGATGTTGTATGACCTCCTTCTCAAGCTTTGCCCTCAAGCTTTCACCTTTTGAGCCTTCAGATGTTGAATTCTTTGCACCTACAGCAGTCGAGATCCTCCTTCCTTCAATTTTGATACTTCCTGCTCTGATACCATTGATGGAGAGTGTTAATCTCCAAAAGAACAAGCTACTCTTGTAATTAGAGCACCTCTATAACAAGAGTAACTCAAATCTTCACCAAATTTAGAGGATCAATGTTCAATTATAAAGATTTTGAAAAATCTGTGAAGGAGATGACTACACAAAAAGTCTGCTACACATATCACTCTCATTAACTTATCAATTGTGTAAAGTTTTTTATGAGACTTTGCACAAGGTGTCACCTACATTTTCTGCACCTTCTCCAAGTTGAATCACTCCAAAAGATTCAATAGATCTTGAGAAATGATCTCAACAAGTTACCTATGCCTAAAATTGCTCTTCTGAAAAGTCGATTTAGACACCTGTAACTTCTACCACTTGGTTCTCTCAATCTAGAACCTGTTTATACAAATGCTTTTAGTCACAAGTAGCTTACCTTCCAACTTAAAGATTGAGTGCTTGCATGCTCAAAACTTTACACTGTGGAAGGAGAAGTGACCAAAACATTAACATCGAATTTTGTGCCTGTTTCAGGAAACAGTGAACACTTCTTCACATATGAATGCTCCTACTCATAAGTCTCACAGCCTGTTTACAATTAGGCTCTCAAACTTTAAGCATAGATGCATTAACTATGGACTTAGATGTCTACAAAGGATTCTTGAAATGATCAAGCACACAAGGAGAATGCACAGAAACATCGGGCGCAATAATTTTCCATTTATGAGAAATTTACATCTAAGTGATGAGAGAGATTCTATTCACTTCTAAAAACATGTCTAATGACATCTAATTCTCCTCTATTCTTGTTCTCACATAATCTCTTCTCTTTTCTCGGACATTTTTCATAGTATGTATAGGCAAATATTTACAAGCTCATGACTATACAAAAGTATAAGTGAACTATCTCTGAATTAATGTACATATGTGTACATCTCTTTCAACTTCAATTTTTGATTGCTCTGCACCAACAGGTGGGAGCGTCATGCAGACTGCCTTTGATGAGTAGAATGCT
The DNA here is from genome assembly GCA_020310875.1 of Ceratopteris richardii. Lineage (NCBI taxonomy): Eukaryota > Viridiplantae > Streptophyta > Polypodiopsida > Polypodiales > Pteridaceae > Ceratopteris > Ceratopteris richardii. The sequence goes on along the minus strand of CM035427.1, from coordinate 25,043,384 downwards.
TAGCTTGACGCAGCAAAACACTCATGTACATGTATTTTGTTACAATATCTTTTAATTCATGTCTCTTGACTCTTTTCTCTTAGTCTGTTATGTGTTTTTACATGTCTCCTTCTATCTCTTTCTATATGTGAGAAGGCTTCATAGTCTTGCATTGAACAAGTGAGGATGATCCATTGAGGTTGAGAGAATAAGTTTCTATTTAGTCATTAATCATGACCCACATGCACGCATACAAACCACAAACACCCATGCATATGTCTCAATTTTGAGAGTGTATAAGAAGCTCCACTCTTGGACCATTCTTACTTTCGAAATTGATTCATGTGTATGGTTTTGTTTTTTTCTCATCATGCATTCATACCATCGAAAAGAACCCATTCATATGAATTAAATTTTGAAAGTTTATAAGAAGCTCCATTTTTTTGGACCATTCTTCCTTTTGAAGTCGATTCGTGTGAATGGTTTTCTTTTGTCCTCATCATTCATGTTCATGGGCTTATCTTGCATTCATATGTTCCCCCTTCTCATAATCAAATAATGATATCTCTCCTCTCCATACCCAACTTCATCTTCACCTTCACATTTTGATCACAAAAACCTTCCAATACTCATTAGCTTCATACACTCTGCATGTGCTGCAATCGGACCCAATCCACCCATATGGCGATCACCTCCACATTTGAACCGGACATGAAATTCTTCATGACATTTGCTTCTCATCTTGTTGCGAGTTTGTGATCCATATCCTTTGTTGCATATTATTGATAGCTCTATCATAAACTGTGTCACTCACTATTATAGTCTTTCTTGGAGTGATTTTCGAAAGGAATTCTATCTTGAGGATTATAGCCAACATAAACGGGATGGATTCTTATGATGGCTCAATTGCCCAAAGCCTAGTAGCTCCATTAATCACTTAAAAAATGAGTATATTAGATGCTATGAAAAACTTCCTAATGGGGATAAGATAACTTTGGAACCTGATCGTGTGATCAATTTTCTTAAGCTTCTTCATCACAAAACTCATAGGGAAGTTGAGGGAAATTAGAAGCGGTGGATAAGTGCTATGGTCTTATTGACAATTGGTAGAAAGTGCATAGAGTAGTAGATTCTGTAGCCCATAGACATCAAAGACAATCCGTGCTTTATGAGCAAACTAGTCTTCCTCAAACTAGCCTTCCACAAGCTAAGAAGCAAGTTAGAGAACAATCCCATGCTATGCTTTTTGACCCTACTCCTATTCCTCAAATGATGGAGCCTAATCAGGGTTTTAAAGTAGAGCCAAATAAAAGTGTAGTTGAACAATCTCAAGTGGAAATTCTCACTAAGTAAACGGAAAGTCTTATTTCTACACATTCTAATTTGGCCAAAATTGTAGATGCTTTACAATCTAATTACATCAAAAATTTCCAAAAACAAATGAACCCAATGTCTTTTCAAGAGCTTAATCAACATGTTAAGGCTCCCAATAAAAATCCACAAGTAGCCTCCCACTCAAGCATATCAAGCTCCTCCAAAGCAAAATGCTTCAATGCAAAATCCTCATCCTCATGTGCGAAATCCTCAAATGTATCAAAACGTGCATCCTCAAGCTTCTCAAACAACTTTTCAAAATTTTCAAAATCATGAACTGTATACTATGGAAGCTCTTCTTGCACCTCAAGTACCACATGCTGCTCCCCAAATACACAATTGCCTTATCAGAATCCTAATTATCATGTTCAAGCAATACCTTATCAACAAAATCCTCAATTTCAAAATTTCCCACCACAAGTTAATCAAACTCCTCAAAATCTAAATAGTTTTGTGCATGGTCCTTGTAAGTGTCCTTGGTGTGATTTGTTAGAGCACTTTTTGAGAGATTGTGAACTATTCAAGGCTGCTAAGGAGCAACGACTAGTAATAGGCATAGATAAGAAAATCTGTGACTATCGATCTAGGCTACCTTTGCAAGGAAATTATGGTAAGGGAGGAATGAAAAAGCACTATGAAAATGTAACCATAGCAGATGCAGGAACTAAAGGGGTGAAACTAGAAGCTCTTGATGAAGAAGAAGTAGAATCAAGTAAACCCACAAAGGAAGTTGACTTTTTTGTAGAGGCTTTAGTAAGAGCACAAGATGAGATTATTAGAATAATGGCTTGGGAGTCACTGATAGAAGATCAACCTCTTATTTTTCACATATCCAATGTAGAAGAAAAACAAAAAAGAGATGAAACTAAGCCCAATGAAAGAAGAGAGACTCGAAAATAAACCTCAGAGGGAATAGAAACCATCATAGAGCAAGGGGAAACATCACAAAACAAAGATAAAAAACAAGAATCGCCACCCAAAAAACAAAAAGGTAAGAAGACAAAGCAAAGAAAAATCGAACCAAAGCCTTTAGAGAAACAAGAAAAATTAAGAAAAACTCAAGACCAAACACAAGAACATGAACAAAAACAAGATTCTGTGCAAAAACAGAAGAAACCAAAGAGAAAACCTAAATCCACCTTGATTTTAGAAATTGAGAGAAAAATAGATCCTATGGAGATTTTATATGACATTTTGCTAGAGTCAAGTGACTATGTCTTTAGAACAAGTTTTCTCTATTGCAAAGTCTGTTTTTAAAGATAACTTTATCGACCTAATTAAAAGGAAGAGGGTTTTGCTTAATCTAGATACTGAGATGTGTTAAACGCGCATTGCTGTCAAAGACGCGTTTAAGCTCTTTTCGGGTTCTTGGGAGTGGAAGGGGTCTGAATAATCAGAGGCCCTATACTTGATTTCCCAATTAACCACTCACACCACAGTACCTTAATGTTTAAATCTCTATTAATACGATTAATCTCCAGACTCTGGTTCGTTCTCTCACCGTATTACTATCTGTACTCAGACTATTGCTAGTTCTTCCACAACCTTACCGATTATGCTCTGGTTGATACGTTCTCATCACACAGCACCGGAACTATTCATTACCGTAATACAAACTCACAAGTCTTACTTACTGGAACAGCGTTAAACACAATTGACGATAATCAAACAAAAGCAAAATAACACAGTACTACTCAGAATTCTCCAGCTTAAACGTGCGTTGCCATCAGAGACGTGTTTAAGCTCTTTTTGGGTTCTTGGGAGTGGAAGGGGTTTGAATAATCAGAGGCCCTATACTTGATTTCCCAATTAACCACTCACACCACAGTACCTTAATGTTTAAATCTCTGTTAATACGAATTAATCTCCAAACTCTGGTTCGTTCTCTCACCGTATTACTATCTGTACTCAGACTATTGCTAGTTCTTCCACAACCTTACCAATTATGTTCTGGTTGATACGTTCTCATCACACAGCACCGGAACTATTCATTACCGTAATACAGACTCACAAGTCTTACTTACTGGAGCAGCGTTAAACACAATTGATGATAACCAAACAAAAGCGAAATAACACAATACTACTTAGAATTCTTCAACATAACACAACGGAACTCCACAGAACGTCTCGCCCAGACAGACAGTCTAGCGATTCTTCTGGTTCTTACAGAAGCATCCTTTCATTGATTTATAAATGGATACAACTCTACGCAACGACCTTTCGGTTCATGCGGAATATGAAAAGAAAAAGCTTTACAATTGCCAATCCGGCGGCTTACACTGGCATGCACGGTGGACTTGAACCCGCAGGTATACAAAATTTTATGGCTCATCAACTATACCTTGAAGATACATTGTTCTAGCTAATTTAAACGTTCTGGCAATTTTTTTGCTTTAGCAAGTCTAACATTTTTTTCAGAATCTTTGCTTCTACGAGTTGAGCATCAGTTCTTACTGAACTTGTTGCAATTACCTGGCTCATCAAAATTTCTGCCTGTGTTTGCAGAAAGGCTTCCTATAGATAAAAGTCATTTGCCAAAGCTGCATCCCGGTTCACTTTCATGTCTTGAATTTGTTTATCAACTCTAGATAATGTTTCTGCTTGAGCACCCAATTGGCTCTCTCTTCTCTCCAATTCTTGATTCTGAAATTGGATGGTCCGGTAATAAGCATCGCGCTCTCTTTGGATCGCTGGAACCTCTTTCTGGAGTTGAGCGGTTAATATCATCTGCGTTTTAAGAGCAGAATCTGCTTCAAACGGGTTTGCATTTGCAAACTGGAGCTCTGTATTGGTTTGCTTTAGTAAATTTGTCATTTCCTGTCCTTTTTGCACGGCTTCATCCAATTGTTCTCTAGTTTCTTTTAACAAGTTTCCTGGTGCTATGCGCGCATCCTCTTTATCCTTAACTAACTGCTGTAACTGAAGAATTTTTGCATCAGCATCACATAATAAATCATCTTTGGTTGTTACTTCAGCCAATGCAGCATCTCTTTGACTGATCACTGTTTCCTGTTCAACAAGGTGTGCTTGAAGTTGTTTAATCTGGAAGTGCAGATTATGATTCTCTGCCTTCCTTGCATCTACCTCTTCCTGCAACGGAATGATATCCGCTTCTAAAACATCAACTTTATGTTGTAGTTCATGTATGAGATTATCAGTAATCTCCTTCATTTGTGTTGGTAGTTGCTGCGATAGTTGGATCAACATATGACCCATAGATGCTAACTCTGTAAACATAGGTATTGAAGGAAACAGAAGAGGAGGATGTGGTTGAGATGAAGAAGCTGTCAGGAGTTGATGGGAATTGGGTGGACAATAGTTAGGTGAAGAGGATGATGAATCCGGTGCTTCAGGTACAATCGGTGGAATGGGGACAATAGGTTTAAGGGGAGGTATGGGTGGAGGAGTGGGTTGCAGAGTGTTAGCCACCAATACTTTTTCGGTGGGTTGCTGCGTAGACACTTGAGGTTGGACAATTGCAGAATCTACTGCCGCAATCAAAGCTGCCAAAACTTGTGCAACAATAATCTGCATATCTTGTTTGGATTGCTACTGAGATTCTTCCTTAGAAGATCTGTCTTCAGAATCAGCAGTAACATTCTGATCTTGTTGCTGGTTTGGAGATGACTGAGTGGATGAATCATGGTAAATCGAGGTAGCAGTGTCATGGAAAATCTCTTCTTCATTTTTGTCTGCTTTATTTCCAGCGGCAGACCCTTGCACTTGACTGTCAGATGAACTTATCCGGATTCATTTTCGGCGGAGGAGTTGGAAGATTTCTTCATCATCTTCGTCGTCATCTTCAAGTATTTGAGCAGATTCCTCATGATATAAAATTGGAGCTTGTGGAGGCGGTTGCGCTGCTTGGAGGGCCGGAAACAAAAAAGAAAGGATGTGCGGTAAACGTGAACGTGGGAGATCACCTTTGTTAATGTGTTTTATGACCGTAACGCATTCACGGTGAATGCACCGGAAATAGTAAGAAGCAAAATTGATAGCCTCTCTAGCAGCCATATCAATCACCGAGTAGAATGGGCAAGAAATCCCATAAGTGCGTTTTTGTAAGTTCAGTATGGCTACTAAAAATTGCAAAGCTGTTCTTTCAGGCTCAGGGCGATAGAGTATATTCGAAGAGTGCCTGGGAAACAATTGAATCATCATAGCGATTGGAAGGTTAGGACCATTCTCTCGTCCTTCCGGAGAGAGTCGGAAAGTAGCAGCAAATGACTGCATGGTGATTACGACACGAGAGGGGAAACACGTAATAGACCAACTATGCTCCATAGCAGGTGTGGTGGCAATAGCAGCAATTATCTGAGCATAATACGGATGGCACTCCACTGAATGCCAAGGCAATTCAGTGAAGTTGGACAAACCTTGGACACGCAAGAATTCACTTACGTCCTGAGGAAGTCCGTCACGGAAGGTAGCAAAGTTTTCCAGGGCTTCCATGATGTGCACGCAAAGTAGCACGAATACACAGTGATTACAGAAAATGCAAAGCACACAAAACACATAGACACAATAGCTATTAACAGCGAAAAGAAGAAGATTAAATAGATACTTGGTAACGGGAGGTGATAAAAAATGCTAATCTCGCTCGAATTAAACTGTTAGCAAAGTGCGTTCCTTGATCTGTTACAAGTTCCAAAGGTAATCCATATGGTGGGAATACGTCCTTCATCAGACACTTTGCTACCGAAATAGCTGTAGCAGATCGTAAAGCCCAAGCTTCTGCCCATCTAGTAGCATAATCTGTACATGTCAGAATGTAGCGATTGTTGCTAAGGATTGTTGGAGGTGTGATTGGTCCAATAAAATCAAGACCCCATTTCTGAAAAGGTTCCAAAGGTAATACAGGTTGCAGAGGAAAGAAATGGCGTTGTAAAGGCTGTCCAGATCGTTGACAAGTGTCACACTGCCACACAAACTGAATTTATGCAAAATTTGAAAAGTATGCGTTAACACTCGAATTAAACTATTAGCAAAGTGTGTTCCTTGATCTGTTACAAGTTCCAAAGGTAATTCATATCGTGGGAATACGTCCTTCATCAGACACTTTGCTACCAAAATAGCTGTAGCGGATCGTAAAGCCCAAGCTTCTGCCCATCTAGTAGCATAATCTGTACATGTCAGAATGTAGCGATTGTTGCTAAGAATTGCTGAAGGTGTGATTGGTCCAATAAAATCAAGACCCAATTTCTGAAAAGGTTCCAAAGGTAATACAGGCTGCAGAGGAAAGAAATGGTGTTGTAAAGGTTGTCTAGATCGTTGACAAGGGTCACACTGCCACACAAACTGAGTCACATCTTTGTACATAGTAGGCCACCAGAGCCCACTTTGCAGAATTTTTTGGTATGTTAAATCTGCTGCAAAATGTCCACCGGAGGGTATTGAATGTGCCAATACAATAACCGAGTTTACTTCATGTGGTGGAATACAACGAAGCAATGCACCAGTATGATCCATGTAGTACAACTGTTCAGCAATCAACCGGAATCTGCGACTATAAACTACAATTTTTCGACGCATAGCAGGAGAAGTTTGAGGGGGAAGACATCCATCAGTAAGAAAGGTTAATAACTAATCATAGTAGGTAGGTATCACAGGATGTTCTGCAGATTCATCATTAGTTGTTTCAGTAACATAAATTGCTGGTGTGGTGTCATCAACACCGACCGGAGCTTCATCGGAATCCAACCGAGAGAGAAAATCTGCTAATGCATGTGTAGTGCCGGGTCGATGAATCACTTCGTAATCGAATTCTTGTAATAATAGAACCCAACATGCCAAGCGGCCACCTAAGTACTGCTGTCTAACCAGATACACCAGTGCAACATGATCTACATGAAAGATGAATTTTCGGCCTAGCAAATAATGCTAGAATTTCTTTACAGAATATACCAAAACAAGACATTCTCTTTCAGTCACTGAATAATTCTTTTCAGTAGGAGCAAGCCGTCGACTTGCATAATAGACAGGCCAAAACCACTTATCAGTTTGCTGCATTAAAACACTTGCAATGGCTATATCTGATGCGTCTACAAAAACATGGAATGGGCGTTCCCAATCAGGAGGTTGTAAAATTGGAACCTGCGTTAATAATCCTTTTAGACGATCAAATGCAGTTTGACATTTCGGAGTCCAATCAAACTATCGAGGAGTACTAGTTATTAACCGATTTAGTGGTATTGCCAAATGGGCAAGCCACCGTAAATGTCGGCCATGCCACCTGACTTGACCCATGAAGCGCATCACTTCTTTCGGCGTAGTAGGCACAGGTGCTTCTAACACGGCTGCAACTTGGTCTGGATCAACTTGTATGCCCTGTGTAGATACAATATGGCCAAGGAGCTTACCACAAGAAACCGCAAAGACAGATTTAGTGGGGTTCAGGCAAAGTCAGTATTCACGACATTTCTCAAAGCAACACCTTAAATGATACAGGTGTGCTACCATCTTACCGAATAAAGAGAAGTCATCTAGATATACTTGCATAAAAGAAGTGAGATAGGGTGAGAAGATTTCCTGCATACACCGCTGAAAGATGCTAGGAGCATTTCTTAACCCAAACCACATGACTGTACAAGCAAAAACACCCCAATTCGTAATAAACGCTGTTTTCGATATATCTTGCTCAGCCATTCTGACCTGGTTATAACCACTATAACCGTCCAAAAAGGAGTACATCTCGTGTCCGGCCACTCTGTCTAACATGGTGTCAAGAAATGGATCAGGTACGGTGGCTGCATTCAATTTCCGGCAATCCACACATATTCGAAGCTGCTTGTTTTTCTTTGGTACGATCACGATCGGGGATATCCATTCAGCGTGCTCAATGGGTACAATGAATCCTACCTTTAATAGGCGATCAAGTTCTGCTTTGACCTGTGCTGCATAGTTGGGATTCATCCGGTAACTGGGTTGTTTAATCGGCTTTGCTTCTGGCTTGAGCACTACCCAATGCTGATAGATGTGAGGGTCCAGACCTTTCATATCACGGTAATCCCATGCGAAAACATCAGAGAACTCACGAAGAAGCTGGATCAAATGGGCTTGAAATGCCTCGGATAATCCTTCCTTTATCTTGACAGGTCGCGGATTTATTTCATCTCCCATATTATAGGTGATTAATTGATCTTCGGGAACATAGAATTGACGAGGTTTACCTGGATCGTCAGCTGACTATAAAAGTTTTTGTAGAGCGGCTTCATCCATAGCAACAATATCTTCTGTCTCCACTTCTTCGATCATAGGCACCACCGTACAGGCTGCCGGACTCTAGTTGTCTACAATAGATTGCAGATCTACAGTACCTAAGGAAATCAGATCTTCATTGTTCTTCAGAAATGCTTCTTCTTCATCGTCAGATAAGCCATCCAACATGTGGATCGGCTCTGATACATATGGTCTTGCATGAAGTTCACAGGGCTGAATGGCATCAAGTTTGACAACATATTTACGATGATTATCTTTAAAAGTTAATTCTTGTGCTGACCAATCCTGTATAACTTTAGCCTGTTTCAACCATGGGTGACCAAAAAGAAGATTGTAATCGAGGGTAGATTCTAGTAGTTCTAAGACTACAAAAGTCATCTTAAACATTGTACCCTGCAAAGTTATCGGGACATTCTGTACGAGTCCCAACGGATGAACTCGAGATTGGTCAGCCATTCTTACAAAAAACTGGACAAGTTCAATTTGGGTCCACCCTAACTTCTTGCAAAGCGCTGCAGTGGTGATGTTTACACCAGACCCACCATCAATTAGTACTTGAGTAATCTTGTGATTTTTGTACCATACCATAATTAAAGGACTGAATGATCCACCGTAGAATCAGTTTCTGATTGTACCATTGTCATCGCTAGAATGCAGGAAGACCCAGGACTGAGCTGTTGCTGAAATTGCTGCCGAACTCTTGGCACTAGTGCAAGTAACTGTCCAAGAGGGAGAGTAATGGATGCCTTAGATAAAATTTCGCATGCCTGATCTGCTTGAATTGTACTTTTCACCGATTCTAAAGATGATGCGCCTGTTACTGGGGTAGAATCTTGTTCCTGCGATCCTTCCTTTGGCAGCGGAACTTGTGTCACCGGAATTGGATCTGGGAACAATGTAGGCTCTTTGGTGGTCCATTGGCTAGCTTTGTTATACATTCTCTGTTGTTCACGGATGCCAGGTTCAAACACCTCAGCTGCTGGTTGCAACTGCTTACCAGATCTTGTCTGGACCACTGCAGCTTGTGTTTCTACTGGTGAGATATAAACCATATTAGTCATCGGGTTCTGGCGCTCTTTCTTCCTCTGATCATATTCGGCTGCATCTTTACAGAATCTTCGGATGTGACCCAACTCACCGCAAAAATGACAGCGAGGTGGTGGCAAAGAAGTACCTTCCTGTGATGTTCCCGTCTGCCAGCGATTTGTATTGAAGTTTGTATTCCTCAGTCCCCGATAATTTCTGTATCCTTGCTACTGATTATTTCTCATCTGAGGTGGTACATAGTGGGTGGACGGCTGTCCTGGTTCTTGTATAATGGCATTTACAGTTGTTGGTCCCTGCACTTTGGCGTTATATGCATAATTTTCGGTGGAATGTCCGGTGGTATTGCAGATAGCGCAATACATCTGATTAAGGGCACAAGTGGCACTGGTATGCCCTGGATTCTTGCACTTAGTGCAGTACATCTGTCTAGCCGGATCCTCTGCAACATTTTTACTGGCTTTCAACCACTCCAAGTCTTCGGTAAAGCCTCCAACCTTATGCTCAAGCTGCAAAGCCATTGCAATAACCGCATCTAGTGTCATAGCTCCCACACAACGGATGATCATAATCTGTCTGAGCTGCGGAGTCAACCCATTAATAAACCACTGAGTGATGACATCATCTGGTAGGTTGGCATGGGCTAGCGGTAGTTGTCTTAAATGAGTTCTAAACAGGGTGGCATATTCTTGCACAGTCTGGTGCAACTTCTGTTTATTGTTTTGCAAGTAATCAAAAATTTCGGCAGGGTTCTTCTTCAGTCGGAACCTCCGCAAAAACGCATCCCTTACCGCTTCGTAGGTAACAAAATGATTGAAATCATACTCTGTGAGCCACCTTGCTGCTTTGTTAACTAATGTTGACTGGAATACGATGGCCTTGTATGCCGGATCGGGTGGATGGTTTAGCACTGCATAGCTTATTTCAAAGGTGCGTACATGGACATCAAGATCGTCACCTGGAAATCCACCGAATTTGGTGTATGTTACCCCTGTTGGAACAGGTCGAAGTGGAAGTGGTGGTTGCTGTTGCTGCTATTGTTGCTGTTGTTGTTGTTGTTGTTGTTGTTGTCCACTCATGGTGCTAGTGGTGGTACTATTACTATCTCCTGGGTTCTGAGGAGGTGTTTCTGGTCCTTCGGATTCTGTATGATCAGACTGCTCTCCTTCCGGTTCGAAAATAGCGCTCAACCTTTTACGGATTTCCAATTCGAATAGCCTATCCTCTTCTTTGGTATCAAACGTAGGCAAACTTGCCCCAAACAGTGGTGTCCGGAATGAAGAGTCACCAGGACGTATAACACTACCACCGAAAAATTGTAAATTCTCTGCAACTGGGACCGAACTGTCACCAGAATTAGTGGAACTTTCCCCAATCCAGGGTGGTTCTTTCACCTTCAATGATCTCTCTGGATAACACACCTCTATCCTCAGAGAGGTTCGAATCTTGACCAGACAGTGTCAGGTCAACTACACACTGCGTTCTTGTAGACTCCGAAATTACTGTATCTTCTGTAGACTGTGCTGGAATTATACCGAAATCTTCGGGAAATATAGTATGTTCCACCGGAATGCTACCAGAATCACTGCTAACGCGCTTCGTTTCTTCGACGACTGGACTTAACCGATCTGTGCTTCTGCCTCTTGAGGGTGTCCTTAACAAATTCGGTACCGCCCAAGGCTGTCGGTCTCGCCTGTACTTCGGATATGACTCACCGGACCAAGTAACCGGCATATATCTCCTTTGCCACACTTGCGTACTACTCTACCTTATTGTCGATTCACAATCTATGGTTACCTTCCCACAATCAATTTGCAACACTCTATTGCCACCTTCCCACAGACGGTGCCAGTGTTAAACGCGCATTGCCGTTAGAGATGCGTTTAAGCTCTTTTCGAGTTCTTGGGAGTGGAAGGGGTCTGAATAATCAGAGGTCCTATACTTGATTTCCCAATTAACCACTCACACCACAGTACCTTAATGTTTAAATCTCTGTTAATACGAATTAATCTCCAGACTCTGGTTCGTTCTCTCACTGTATTACTATCTGTACTCAAACTATTGCTAGTTCTTCCACAACCTTACCGATTATGCTCTGGTTGATACGTTCTCATCACACAGCACCAAAACTAATCATTACCGTAATACAGACTCACAAGTCTTACTTACTGGAACAGCGTTAAACACAATTGACGATAATCAAACAAAAGCGAAATAACACAGTACTACTCAGAATTCTCCAACATAACACAACGGAACTCCACAGAACGTCTCGCCTAGATAGACAGTCTGGCGATTCTTCTGGTTGTTACCGAAGCGTCCTTTCATTGATTTATAAATGGATACAACTCTACGCAACGACCTTTCAGTTCGTGCGGAATATGAAAAGAAAAAGCTTTACAATTGCCAATCCGGCGGCTTACAGATGCAAGATTCTCTAGATCTGAATGAAGCCTTAAACTTTGATGAATTTGATGAAGAGGACCTTGATGATGATGAAGTAAAAATTAATAAAAATTTCTTAGGACCTATTCAACCCGACCATGAAAATCATGAAAACAATCTTGAAAGTCACTTTAAACAAAAATTTTGGTCTAGAGGTACATCAGAGATGCATGTTAAAATAGGCAATGATAAGAACGCTATCATTGTAAATGCATTAGTAGATTCTGGCTCCGAAATCAATGTGATTTCAAGAGAAGTCTATAATAAATTTTGATGGCCCATAGATAAAGTTTGTGGATGGCATATGAGAACTACAGATAATGGTGTAGGTACCTTGTATGGAGCTTGTGATAGTGTGCTCATATCCATAGGAGGCATCACAGAAGAATTTCACTTTTTTATTCAAGATAATTGCTCTTATGAATTTGTCTTAGGTCAACCCTTTATTTGTGAGAGTTGTAGAGAAACTAAAGCCATGGATGATGGGTCTACCTATGCTAGAATTAATTCTAACGATGGAATGCAATCACTTAAATTTATGACAGTAGGAGTGAATCATCCTAGGAATCGATTACCAATTAGAAAGAAACCTATTGGTACTCATGGTCATGAGCATGCTTGTAGTATTTTGCACCTCGATTTATGTTTGGTGCTACATATGATCAAAATTTCGGATAGAATCCTTTGTTGAGCAAGACAACAATGGACATTGGTTTGACATCTCGTAACAACCAACCTGTACAATATTTGTCACTTTTTTTTCCACATCCTAGATTAGATTTTCTTCATAAGAGTCAATTGTCCAAGTCTTTCATCCAAAAAACCCAAATGAATAGTAAAACCAACAAAATCATGGAACATGATGAGAGAACATTGAGCATGTGATTGCGACATTTCATTGTTTCTCTACTCTTGAGGCGTTAGAGTTATGTCTTCAGAAAAATTCTAATTCCCACATCATTCTTCTTTCTTCCCTTGATGAGTATGCTATAATCCAAGAGTATGCTCTCAATGTTGACAAGTGCTGAAAATTAAACCAAACCCATGAGGCCTTAGTTGAAACAAAGTACAAAATTTAGACAAAAAAATCAAACCCATAGCTCAATCATTACCCCAAGGAAGTAACAAGAAAAATCATTGATGTGAAAAATGATCCAATTCTTCAGGATAAGAAGAACATAGGACGTACATTCATTGATGAGACAATCAAATAGGTAAAAATTGGTAGAGATGCTGACTTTCTTTTGCCAGTAGAGAGATATAAATTTGAGAGTCATACGTAGCCATGGAAAAGCCTTTACTATGTATCCTCATGAGATTGGTTGCACATATCCTAAGCTAGTTGCACCCATGATAATCTTTACTATTCCACATATTCCATGGAATCTTTGCCCTATATCAGTTCCAAAGGCTCACTTACCTGAGCTAATGAAACTAATTAAGGAGAAGATAAACATGAGAATTTTAGAGCCATCTTTTGCACCTTACTAAAATAGATGCTTCACTGTGCCTAAAAATAATGGGAAACTACGTTTTATTTAAGATCTCCAACCCGTCAATAAAGTCACCATAAGGAATGTAGGAACAAGACCCATTGTAGATGAGTTTGCTAAATCATTTTCAGGACATTCTATCTATTCAATGTGTGATTTATATTCTCGGTATGACCAATTCCAATTAGCAATTGATAATCATGATATAACCACAATGAAAAATCCTTTAGGCTTAGTGGGAATGTGTAGTTTACCACAAGGAGCGGCTAATTCTGTGGCTCATATGATGAGTGCTATGAATATGGTCTTACACGATTTTATCCCTCATATAACCATGCCATTCATTGATGAAATTCCAATTAAAGGGAGTGAGGAACGTGTAAAGGACATTACTTTAGATTCATTTGGGTGTTGTAAACTTGTTCTTAAACATATCTCTGATTGTGAACGAATATTTCAACGATTTGAAGAGGTAACTCCAACAGTTGGTATCAGAGCACGTCGCCACTTCATCTAGGGCATCATTGACATCCCTTTGTTCACAGTCTTTGAATCACACAAAATTTGGTATACATACTCAGGGTGATAAGGAGATCAAAACAGCTTTGCTGTGTGGTGCCAAAATCGCGATCTGAGCTCGTTTCAGCCTTCGAATGTGCTATCGCAATGCTTGTGCAAGCTATTTCATATTTTTGTGCCAAAGACATATACCAGTTTCAGTCCGCCAATATAAGCATCTGGAAGTCTACTACAAGTTTAGAAGAACTTGTTAGGGTACTTTTATTCAACTTTTTGAGATACAGTAATTTTTTTGCATCAGGGTATTTTAGTCAGTGGCCATGGCTGAAAGCAATGATGTATACCATATGTTGGCTATTGAGTGTAAGTTGGATGGTACCAATTACCCATTGTGGGCTTATATGATGCAACATGTATTGGTTGCAAAAGGACTATGGAACATTGTGCAAGGTGTTGAAAAATGTCCTATTACACCTACAAATACAGGTATTGAAGTTGATGCAGATGGCATTCAAGATGCTGATATTCTTCAGATTCCTATTCGTGCTACGGTTTCTACTGCACCTGTAAGAAAATAATAGCACAGTAGAATAGACCTGTAGACATAGTTGAGAGAAAAATGCAGACAAAGATAGACGCAGACTGAGAGATAGAGAACTCAAATTCTCAGATTGCCGAGCGTAATGCAGTTACAATGATGGTGCTATCCACCCGTGCGCTCCCACTATGGAGCTTAGATGGCGATCTAGACAGACTCTAGATGAAGGGCTTACTAGTGCGCAATGCTATGTAAAGCTCAACATGGGCCGTGCTTATATAGCTTTTACAAGGCGATTCGATATAGATAAGCGTAGTCGGGAGATACAATATAGTCGGTAAAATATATGATCCGACAATATCTCCACGAACAGAAGTCCTACCGTTTCGGCCCTACGGGTCGGGGGGATAGGCCCCCTGGACCCCTCAGAAGGGGGCAAGCCCCCCTCTGCACTCCCCCCATTAAGGTTCTATGGGGAAACCGTGCGATGCCAGAGGGCCTTTATTTTCAACCTAATGGCCTGGAAGTTTATGCCCTACCTAACCTAACGGCTAGGCTCACAAAGATCATCCACAACCATCAATGGTCACATATAGACCTCATCTAACTTGGAAGCTAGGATTCCACAAATGTCCGGGCTCTCATAATGGCTTCTCCTCATAATGGGGTCCTTACAACTTAGAGCACCATGGATCATTTGTGGTCACATGAGGGTGGAGTATTGAGCATATCTAACACCCCCCCTCAATGTCCACCCGATGGTGAACTACCTCCTTGGTCCAATCCCAAGCTTTGGAAAGTGTCGAAGAAGTTGCTCTCTCCCAAGAGCCTTGGTGAAGATGTCTGCTCCATTTTCTTCAGTAGGGCAATAAGTTATCTCCACGACCCCGTCCTCAATCAACTCATGCACATTGTGATACTAGATTTCTATGTGCTTGGTACGTGCATGGAAAACACGATTTTTGGCGATGGCCATGCAACTTTGGTTGTCACACTTCAACTCTGTAGCCTCCAGTCCTTGTATTCCCATGTGCCATAGGATCCTCCTCAACCATACTGCTTCACATGCTGCAACGCATGCAACTTTGTACTCAGCTTCAGTAGAAGATAATGCTACAATCGGTCACTTCTTACTGATCCAAGAGAAAATTACTGATCCTAAAGAAAAGAATATCCAGAAACTGTTTTTTTGGTATCAATATCTCCTGCCCAATCTGAGTCATAGTATCCAACCAGAGATGATCCTTCTTCATAAAGAATACCATAATCAGTAGTTCCTTTCACATACCTGAGTATCCGCATGCTTGCCTTCCAATGAGTTTGGCAAGGCTTATTAGAGAACCTGCTTACTACTCCAACAACATAAGAGATGTCTGGTCTGCCATTGCACAAGTAGATTAGACTTCCAACTAATTTCGTGTATCTTACAATGTCCACTGGAGGTGAAGTATCTTCAATAGATAATTTTGTGTTGACCTCCATAGGTGTAGAAATTTCCTTGCAATCCTCCATGTCGAATGCCTTCAATATTTTTCTTGCATACTTTTGTTGAGAGATGCAATAATGCATTAAGCCCAAGTCTGTCATTTCAAATTCTAAACTCAGGGCATCTTTTGTTTGTTGAAGAAGAGCATCATCATTTCCTGTAATCACAATGTCATCTACATAGAGCACACGCACAATTGTCTTCCCTCCTCTCTTTAGAACATACAAGTTAGCATCAGAAGCACATCTTTTGAAACCTAGGTCCAAGAGATACTTATCTATCCGCTGGTACCATGCTCTAGGGGCTTGTTTTAGCCCATATAATGCCTTCTTCAGCTTACATACCTTGTTCTCTAAATCGAGAGCCTCAAACCCTGGTGGCTGAGACACATATACCTCCTCCTTGAGGTCTCCATTCAGGAATGCTGACTTGACATCCATGTGATAGACTGGCCAACACTTATGTGCAGCCACAGCTAGTACTACTCGGATAGTAGTCATTCTTGTAGTCGGGGCAAATGATTCACAAAAGTCAATTCGTTCAACTTGTGAGTAGCCCTGTGCAACAAGTCTTGCTTTATATTCTTTATATTTTTCTAGAGTACCATCAGCCTTGTACTTTAGCTTCCAAACCCACTTGGTGCGAATGACTTTACGCTTAGGGGGACGATCCACTAGCTCCCAAGTTCCATTCTTCATGATATTGTTGTATTCTGTTTGCATGGCAGCCCTCCAATTTGGATCATGGAGTGCCTCTTCCACATTGCTTGGTTCCTTCGCTTCTTCTTGAATGAGATTTGCCATCAAGGCTGTGTTTACAATATGGGCGCTTCCCAGTCTCTGTTCCTCTATTCTCTGTGATCGCCTCGGTCCATCTGCAACCTGTTCTAGTGACTGTGGGATGGGGTTTGAAGAATCATAGAGCTGCCTCACCCAACGTGGCAATGGCTTTTCCACTTGGGTTTCGGCAGGTTGGTGACTTTTAGACTCATCATCTGAAGATGATGCTTCCTTCTCTTGTGTAGAAGGGATAGCTCTTGGGCTAGGTTCATAGTGGATTGCCCCTTTGCCTAATGATAAAGTGGAAGCTCTCTTTTCCTCCTCCACTATATGTGGCTCCTCCTCCTTGAACACCACATCACGACTCGCCATGATCTTCTTAGCCTCAGGGTCATAAAGCTTATAAGCCTTCTTATCTTCGTTGTACCCCAAGAAGATACATTTGATGCTTTTTGGTTGAAGCTTGTTTCTCTCCCTATCTGGAACATGTACATAACATTCACTTCCAAATACTTTGAAATGGGAAACAGAAGGATTTTTACCAGTGTAGGCTTCTTGTGGAGTCTTTTCATCAAGTGCCTTGGTGTAGCTTCGATTCAAGATGTAGATATCAGTGTTGACAGCCTCTACCCAAAATTGATTAGGCAAACCCTTTCCTTTCAACATGCACCTTGCCATCTCCATGACGGTTCGATTCCGGCGTTCTGCAACACCGTTCTGTTGAGGAATATGTGCCATTGTGAGTTGATGCTTGATTCCCTTACTCTTGCAGAAATCTTCAAACTCTATTGATGTGAACTCATCACCACCGTCTGTCCTGAATTTCTTCATCTTCTTCCCTGTTTCAGTTTCAACAAGCTGAAGCCATTCTTTAAACTTACCAAAAGCTTGAGCCTTATTGTGAAGGAAGTACACCCACATCTTCCTACTATAGTCGTGGACAAGTAACATGAAGTAGGAAGATCCGCCGAAGGCCTGTGTATGCATTTTTTCACACAAGTCAGCATGCACCAACTCTAGAGGATAGCTTGCCTTGTTCTTGCTTTCTTGTGGAAATGCCTTCCTCTGTTGCTTGCCCATCATGCAAGCTTCACATGGTTCCTTCATTTCTGCAATCGATGGTAGGTGTGCAACCATACCTCTGTGATGCATCTCCTTCAGTACAGGGTATCCAATGTGGCCGAATCTCTCATGCCATAGCTTACTTGTGCCCACGTTTGTAGTGGCTATAAGAGCACACAACTCATAAAGGTTGTTCCTCCTTATGCCAGTCCCAACAATGTTGTTGTTACCATCCATAATCTTAGCTCCTGTCTTACTGAAAGATACTTGATGACCTTGATCAGTTATAGAAGCTATTGAAAGTAGATTTCGTTTTATTTGTGGAACATACAACACATTTGAAAGCTTTCTGATATCGCCATTAGAGTTAATGAAAGAAACCATACCTTCGCCCTCTGCAGGACATCTTGCATTGTTTCCTACCTTTACTGTGATGGGTTCCTTTAGAGACTGTAAGGAACTGTAAAGGTCTTTTCTACTCGTCATGTGACGAGATGGAGGTGGACAGATTCGAAGACAACATCGAGCTAGCTCTTCACTTGACTTTTGAACACCTGCTCTTGCCATTTGATCTCGTAGATTCTTTATGCGAGTGATAAACACCTCTGCAGTCTCCCCATCATCAAACCATTCTGCTGCAAGTTGATTCTCCAAGTTCTGAATCCGTGTCTGATTACGAGTTTCATATTGATTTCTCAATATGTTCCATGCTTCACATGCCTTTGTAGTATGTTGAATGAGAGTCAAAACACTATCAGAAGTACTTGTAACAAGAGCACAGAGTGCATTTGCATTTCTACGTTTCCAAGCACGTAGAAGATCAGCATCAGGAGGAATCATTTGACCAAGATTATTTGGATCAGGTCTTTCTTGGGGCTCATGATTAGTCCCAAGAACAATCTCCAAAAGCTCATATGAATCAAGAATAGAAGTGATTTTGAACTTCCTTAGGGTGTAGTTCGTACCATCAGGTTTACCTTCTGTGAAGGTTGGTGGCTGTATCCGCAACATTGGGATGACCGGCATCGTTGCTGCTCCTGCTTGTGCGCCACCTACTCCTGTTGATGAACCACCTTGGCCCCCAGTCGTAGATGATGATGCACCGCTTGACATCTTCTCTCTTTTGTTGTTCAGACCTCTGCAACCTCTACGTTTCTGCTTATGCACCACTCAGAGCCTCCTGAGCTCTGATACCATGTAAGAAAATAATAGCACATCAGAATAGACCTGTAAACAGAGTTGAGAAAAAAATGCAGACAAAGATAGATGCAGACTGAGAGATAGAGAACTCAAATTCTTAGATTGCCGAGCGTAATGCAGTTACAATGATGGTGTTGTCCACCCGTGTGCTCCCACTATGGAGCTTAGATGGTGATCTAGACAGACTCTAGATGAAGGGCTTACTAGTGCGCAATGCTATGTAAAGCTCAACCTGGGCCGTGCTTATATAGCTTTTACAAGGCGGTTCAGTATAGATAAACGTAGTTAGGAGATACAAAATAGTTGGTAAAATATATGATCGGACAATATCTCCACGACCAAAAGTCCTACCGTCTCGGCCCCACGGGCCGGGGGGATAAGCCCCGCGGACCCCGCAGAAGGGGGAAGCCCCCCTCTGCACTCCCCCCATTAAGGTTCTATGGGGAAACCGTGCGATGCCACAGGGCCTTTATTTTCACCTCAAATGGCAACCTAATGGCCTGTAAGTTTATGCCCTACCTAACCTAATGGCTAGGCTCACAAAGATCATCCATAACCATCACTGGTCACATATTGACCTCATCTAACTTGGAAGTTAGGATTCCACAAATGTGCGGGCTCTCATAATGGCTTCTCCTCATAATGGGGGCCTTACAACTTAGAGCACCATGGATCATTTGTGGTCACATGAGGGTGGAGTATTGAGCATATCTAATAGCAACTACTATAGAGCAAATTTGTTGGGATGGCAGAGATGCTCAGGCACATGCATTGATAGCCTTGTCTGTCAAATGTGCCATTATTCCTCACATTCGTTCTTGTAGAACAACTAAGGATGCTTGGGATACACTTACCACATTGTACTAGGCTAAGAATGAGGCTTGTGTTGCTTACCTCCAAAAATAGTTGGAGAGTGAGCATATGAATGAAGGTGATTCTATGGAGAGTTTTCTAACAAAGATCAAAGACTTAAAGGAAGAGTTGATTTCTGTTGATGAAGTTACACCAGATAGCTCACTTGTGCAGACCGTTCCAAATGGTCTTCCTGATTCATATCAAAGTTTTGCTTCTACTCTTTGTTTGATGACCAAAGGCTATCCAAATGCCTTGTCATTTGAGGGGTTGGTTTCTGTTCTATTGTACGAAAATCAATCTAGGCAAAAAGTTCTATTATGCATGTTGCAGATCAAGCTTTCCTGGAAAGTCAGAAGGGCAAAGGTAAATGGAGCTTGTCTAGTAGTAAGCAGAAATATGCAAATGTTGCACATTCGAAGAAGGAAGACAAAGATGAGAAGAAATCAGAAAAGCAAAAAATGTTTTGCAAGTATTGTAAAGCAAATGATCAATACTTCATTAAGATCTATCCAAAACTGGCTGCATAAGAGGCGAAGAAAAAGGAGGACACTGAAAATAGAGTCTTCTAATCTTGTGCAGAATGAAGAATGGGTATTTACTACTATTTGCAGTTTTGATTCATCTTCTCATGAGCAGTATATGCCTGCAATAGACTCAGATGTTTGGAATTTTGATAGTGGGGCAACCAAACATATTACCTCGCAGCGCAGTTTCTTCACTTCACTCGAGCCTACCTCTATAGTGAATATTGTCACATGTGCCAACAACTTCTCTTATCCTATCATGGAAGTTGGTAAGATCATTCCGACTACTACTGATGGTAGCTCTTTCACTTTGTCAGATGCTTTATTTGTTCCAAGAAGAATCTGTTATAAGTTTCGATTTTAGCCAAGATTGGCTTGGTTGTGAAATTTATTGATGTCAGCTGTACTGTTCATGATCTGTCAAATGGGAGCATGATTGTTGCTTCTGGCATTTTATGTCGTGGGTTGTACAAGCTCAGAGATTATGAAAGATCTGTGAATGATTTAGCATGTGCAGTACATGATTCTCAAGCTATGTCAGATGCAAAGCTCTGGCATGCACGCTTTGGTAATCTGAATTTTGCTAGTTTACTATACCTACAAAAATCTAAAATGGTGTCCTCTTTGTCCAAACTTGAGGCACCTATAAACATGTATGTGAAGGCTGTATTTTGGGAAAAATGTAGCGTTCCTCCTTCCCAAAAGATGGTTCAGTTCGGGCTACTCAGAAATTGAAGCTTGTTCATAGTGATGTCTATGGTCCTATGCAGACACCTTCTTTTGGGAACTATCTTTACTTTGCGACTTTCATCAATGATTTTTCCAAGCATGCATGGGTATATCCATTGAAGGCAAAGTCCAAAGTATTTATGTGCTTCAAACAGTTTCTAGTTTTGGTTGAAAATCTATTAGCATTTAAAATGGGCACCCTTCGTAGTGATCGAGGGGAGGAATATATGTCTTCTGGCATTAATGCATCTGTGGCTAAACGTGGGATAAAAAACATCAGTGTACAGTGCCACATACACCTCAACCGAATGGAGCTATTGAATGGAAGAACAGGCCACTCATGGAGATGGTGAGGTGTATGGTCAAGAGTCAGGCTTTACCATATAGTTTCTCACTTGAGGCTGTCATGTGTGCAACACATGTACTTAATCGGTGTCCCACTAAAGCACTGTAATCTATCATTCAATATGAGTCTTGGAATGGTTGCAAGACATCGGTTGCTCATCTGCATGTTTTTGGTTCTCTATCATATGCATTAGTGCATGAACAACATCGCAAAAAATTGGATGATAAAGTAGTAAAATGCATTTTTGTTGGGTACAATTTTGAAAGCAAAGGCTATTGTCTGTATCATCCACAAACTAAACACATTTTGGTTAGTCATGATGTTGTTTTCATGGAAGATGCTATTCAGCCTTTACTTTCATGTACGAAGAAGACATTTGTTAGCTCCAAAGACATGTATGATACTTTGCTGCCTCTTTTTACAGGTGGATAGTATAGTGTTGGTCCTAATGAGGCAACTTCTCAACCATTGTAGGTTTCATGTGATGATGCAGATCATTCTATTTCTGATGCAGATTTACATGATGCACTTGTTGATGAGAGAGCTAATATTGAGGAGGCAAAAACTATGCCAAAATGGCTCGTGTAGACTTTGCATGATAGCAAATTAGATGTATCTCTGTCATATCGTACTCGTTCAGGCTCTCATAGTGCCTCTTTTGCATCAGATTTCTATGCTATGGCTACACCTAGTCTTTGTGATGAGACCGAGCCTGTTTTGTTGGATGAAGAACAAAATTATGAACATTGGATGGCTGCAATGCAATCTAAATATGATGCTATCATGAAAAATGGTACCTAGTCTTTATGGTATACAAGCTAAAGCTCAAACCTCATCGAACAATTGACATGTATAAGGGTAGGCTTTTTGCAAAGGCTTATGGTCAGGAAAGAGGCATTGATTTGGATGAGACCTTTGCTCCTACTTGTCGAATGACTACTGTTCGTAGCATTTGTGCACTTGCAGCTCATCATGGTTGGAATGTACATTGTTGGACATTAAAACAACATTTCTGAATGGTGACTTGCATGAAGAAGTGTATGTTTTTCAGCCTCATGGCTTTGTGCAAAAAGGGCATGACAACTAGGTGTGGAGGTTAAAGAAGGCATTATATGGTTTAAAGCAAGCACCACGTGCTTGGTATGAAAAGATACATGCCTATCTGATTGCAGATGGTTTTGAGAAGAGTCCAACTGAAAGCACCTTATATGTTAAGCGTGCTAATGATGTGCTTATGATCATTGTTGTGTACGTTGATGACATGCTGCTCACTGGTCCTCATGAGAAGCATATTGCTGATTTTAACGCTGATTTACATTCCTCATTTGAGATGTCTAATTTGGGGCATTTGCATCATTATTTGGGCAGTCAATTTATGTAGGTTGATGGTGGAATAGCTTCGTCTCAAATGAAATATATTGACACACTGGTGGGTTAATGGGTCCTATAAAGTATATTCCCCATTAGAGAAATCTCTTGCACTGATTATTGGTCTCAAAGGCATGTCATCTTGCCATAATGAATACTTGGTTCATTGGCATACAACACAACTTTGTACATAAGTTTCAACATCCATATGTAGTGTCGGCCACTATAAACCTACAACGAGAATCATTTTAGCAATCTTCTTGACTGAAAAATGACCTCTAGCTACTCCCACATGTGCCATTTCTAATATGGGCAAGTATTATCCTTCATCTATGCACAATCATGGATGATTATCCCTTCCTTGCTTGATTTCCATAGTTCTTAATCTTTAATTATTAATCTTATGACTTGGTCCATGTGTGAGTATGGATACCAATTTCTCAGCACATTTAGGACATACTTTTAGGTTGAGCAAATAAGCTTGGGGTAGCTCATCTACGACTCTAGTTGGTGGTTGTCCATGTGTCATCCTAGAAAAATGATAAGTTCTTACATGAGTACTTCCCTTCTTGAATACTACCTCAAAATCAAATTCCATTAGCAGTAGAAACCATCTGGATAGCCTTCTTGTATTATAGGGCTTATTGACCAAGTATAATAGAATCTCCTCTTTAGCTCATTTAATGCCTTTCTGCACTCTTCTATCAAAGTAAATTGAGTCAACAATCCATACAAGGGTTTTACAATTATAACATACATGTGAATAAATCGGCGATAATATCCATAATGACCCATAAAGGCTTGTACTTCCTTTACATTCTTAGGTCTGAAAACATCCAAAATAACTTTGATCTTATCTTCATCAGCAAAGATACCATTCTTGGATACTATATGTCTCAATATCTTTCCCTATCTCACCATGATGACACATTTCTCCAAATTCAGACATACTCTATATTGCCTACATTTGTCAAATATTTTTCTCAATTCAAGTATGTGGGTTGTGGGTTGTGCATTATGCATTGAGAAGAGTATGTACATTATTCATCTACATAGACTTCCATACTTCTCTTGAGGAATTATTTGAACACATGACACATTAATCTTTGGAAAGTTGCTGAGGCATTAGTTAAACCAAATGGAATAACCCTAAAAGTATATAAGCCCCATTCTATAGCAAAAGTGCTATTATATTGGTCTTCAATAGCAATCACTACTTGATTATATCCTAAAAAACTATCAAGGAAGCCATACACTTTCTTGCCTAGTACCCTATCCAAAAGATGCTCTGTAATTGGTAATGGATAGCTATCTAAAATGGTGGAAGCATCAACCTTTTTGAGGTTAGTACAAACCCTAAGTTTTCCATTTTTCTTTGGTATGACCACCAAAGGAGAAACCCATTTGGTAAGTTTGATCTCGTATATAAATCAAGCTGCCATCAATTTGTCTATCTCTTCTTTAATTTTGGCAGAATATACATCATTGTAAGTGTAATGCCTTTGCTTATATGGTTTTGCTTTAGGAGTGATAAGAATTCTATGAGAACATATTCAGGGATCTACACCTTTCACATCTTTGTAGGACCAAGAAAATACATCTCTATATTCTTGAATTAATGCTATGAGTTCTTGTTCCTCTTCTATGGACACATCCTTGCCTATGGGGGTACATCTCTCTTCATCTCCCTCTAGGTTTACTATTACTTTGGTCTTTTCTTTGTTATCATATGTTATTCCATCCTGTGCCTCTCTCTTAGGCATTTGAATAGCTATTTTTCCTTCCTCCACTTCGTATCTCTTAAAGTGTTCTGGTACTTCAAAAATGTTCATTTGGTAAGTTTTTTCCCTCCATTTCATTGGTCTCCTTTCTTGGCTTTTCTTGCTATTCTTATATGGAGAATGGTTTTTTACTTTACTTCATGTCTTCCTTGGCTACTTTCCTTAAGTATTGTTCTGCCGAGTTGAATTCAGGTTCCATTTCTATGATTTCATATTCTTCTTTCCATTATTTTTCTATTAGTTTTCCTTCTTTTGCCTCTTGGAGTACTACCATGTACAAAGTCATATGATAACCTTGGTCATCCATGTAGATATATTTCGATAGTGATGTGTGTGAACACACTAGGACCACTGGGGCACGTTTTTCCCTCTTTAGGAGGCCTCCCCCTTGTATATACGTCTATTTCCCTAATGGGCTACTTATCTTTGTACATTCTAGTGGTAATACATTCAGTATTGTGTGTTGCGCTGCAAGCTTCTTCTTCTTCTTCTTCCTTGTGCTGTTCCTGTGCTTCTGCAAACATCTAACTCCAACAATTGGTATCAGAGCACGTTGCCACTTCATCTAGGGCGTCGTCGACACCTCTCTGATTGCAGTCTCAAAATCGCACAAATTTTGATGAGCATACTTAGTGTGTTTTCGAGATCAAAACTGCTTTGCTTTGTGGTGCCAAAATCACGATCTAAGCTTGTTTCGGCCTCCAAACGCACTATCGTAGAGCTTGTGCAAGCTATTTCATATTTTTGTGCCAACGGTATATACCAATTTCAAATCACTAGTATAAGCATCTCAAAGTCTGCTACAGGTCTAGCAGAATTCAATTTGGTAGTTCTCTTCAACTTTTTGAGATCCAATCAATTTTCTACATCAACTTATTTTATTCACCGGCCATGGCTGAAAGCAGTGGTGTATTTCACGTGTTGGCTATTGAGGATAAGTTGGATGGTACCAACTACCCATTGTGGGCGTATATGATGCGACATGTATTGGTTGCAAAAGGATTGTAGAACATTGTGTAGGGTGTTGAAAAATTTCCTATCACACTTGCAATTGTTACAACTGCAAGTACTGAAGCTGATGCAGAAGGTGTCGAAGATGATGATATTCTACATATTCATGTTCGTGCTACAGTTTCTGCTGCACATACTATAGAGAAAATTCATTGGGATGGCAGAGATGCCCAAGCACATGCATTGATAGCTTTGTCTGTCAAACGTGCCATTATTCCTCACATTCACTCTTGTAAAATAGCTAAGGATGCTTGGGATACACTTACCACATTGTACCAAGCTAGGAATGAGGCTCGTATACCTTCGAAATGAGAACATGAATGAAGGTGATTCTATGGATAGTTTTCTAACAAAGATCAAAGACTTGATGGAATAGTTGATTTTTGATGATGAGGTTATACTAGATAGCTCACTTGTGCAAACCGTTCTGAATGGTCTTCTTGATTCATATAAGAGTTTTGCTTCTACTCTTCGGTTGATGATGAAAGGAAATCCAAATGCCTTGTCATTTGAGGAGTTAGTCTCTGTTCTGTTGCAGGAAGATTCGTCTAGGCAGAATAGGTCCATTATGTGTGTTGCAAATCAAGCTTTCCTGGCTAGTCAGAAGGGCAAAGGAAAATGGAGCTCTTCAATTAGTAAGCAAAAATCTGCTAATTTTGCACAATCAAAGAGGGAAGACAAAGATGAAAAGACATCAGAAAAGCAGAAACTGTTTTGCAAGTACTGTTAACAAAATGATCATATCGAAAAGAACTGTCCAAAACTAGCTGCTAAAGAGGCAAAGAAGAAAGAGGTTGGAATGGTTGTTGCAGAGGCCTTTACACCAAAAACAGAGTCTGCTAATCTTCTGCAGGAAGAAGAATGGGCGTTTACTACTGTTTGCAGTTTTGACCCATCTTCTCATGAGCAGTGCATGTCTGTCGTAGACTCAGATGTTTGGTACTTTGATAGTGGGGCGACCAAACATATTACCTCACAACGCAGTTTCTTCTCTTCACTCGAGCCTGCCCCTATAGGGAATACTGTTACATGCACCAAAAACTCCTCTTATCCTGTTATGGGAGTTGGTAAGATCATTTTGACTACATTTGATGGTGGTTCTTTCACTTTGTCAGATGCTTTGTTTGTGCCAGGGATCAAGAAAAAATTGTTATCAGTTTCTTCATTAGCCAAGATTGGCTTGGTTGTGAAATTTGTTGATGACAGATGTACAGTTCATGATCTGTCAAATGGCGACATGATTATTGCTTCTCGCATTTTATGTCATGGGCTGTATAAGCTCATAAACTATGAAATATTTGTAAATGATTCGGCATGTGCAGTACATGATTCTTAGGCTATGTCAGATGCAAAGCTTTGGCATGCATGCTTTGGTCATCTGAATTTTGCTAGTTTGCTACACCTATAGAAATCTGAAATGGTGTCCTCTTTGCCCAAACTTGAGGCACCCGGAAAACATGTTTGTGAAGGCTGTATTTTGGGAAAAATCCAACATTCCTCCTTTCCAAAAGATGGTTCAGTTGAGGCTACTCAAAAATTGTAGCTTGTACATAGTGATGTCTGTGGTCCTATGCAGACACCGTTTTTTGGAAATTATCTTTACTTTGTGAGTTTCATCGATGATTTTTTGAGGCATGCATGGGTATATCCATTGAAGGCAAAGTCCGAAGTGTTCATGTGCTTCAAACAATTTTTGGTTTTGGCTGAAAATCTATCAGCATGTAAAATGGGCACCCTCCATTCTGATCGAGGGGGGGAATATATGACTTCAAATTTTAATGCATTTCTAGCTGAACATGGGATAAAACACCAGTGTACAGTGCGGTATACACCTCAATAGAATGGAGTTGCTGAACGAAAGAACATGTCACTCATGGAGATGGCGAGGTGTATGGTCAAGAGTTAGGCTTTACCACATAGTTTTTGGCTTGAGGCTGTCATGTGTGCAGCATATGTACTTAACAGGTGTCCCACTAAAGCACTATAGTCTATCACTCCATATGAGACTTTGGTACAATAGTAAAATGTATTTTTGTTGGGTACAATTCTGAAAGTAAAGGCTATCATCTGTATCATCCACACACTTAATGCATTCTGGTTAGCCGTGATGTTTTTTTTTGTGGAAGATGCAAAGACATGTATGATACTTTGCTACCTCTTTTTATACGTGGATAGTCTAGTGCTGATCCTAATGAGGCAACTTCTCAGCCTTTCTAGGTTTCAGGTGATGATGCATATCATTCCATCTTTTATGATGATTTACATGATGCACTTGAAAGATATTGCTGATTTTAAGGCTGATTTGCATGCCTCATTTGAGATGTCTGATTTGGGGCATTTGCATCACTATTTGGGCATTCAATTTATGCAAGTTGATGGTGGAATGGCTTTGTGTCAAATGAAATGTATTGAAACATTATTACAACATTTTGGCCTTGAAGACTGTTAGCCTATTGCCACT
Organism: Ceratopteris richardii; assembly: GCA_020310875.1. NCBI lineage: Eukaryota > Viridiplantae > Streptophyta > Polypodiopsida > Polypodiales > Pteridaceae > Ceratopteris > Ceratopteris richardii. The sequence continues at coordinate 25,015,172 of CM035427.1, read as the reverse complement.
CCTATGGAGATAGGTTTACGATTGAGTCTTCGTGATGCTAGAGATGCATTTTATGTTGTCCTCTATCAGTCATCTATTGGATGCCCAATTTACTTATGCATTACTCGACCAGATATTCAGTTTGTTGTCTCACAAATGAGCAGATTTATGCATTATCCAGGTGTCAAGCATTGGTAGGTGGTTAAGCACAACTTTCGCTACTTGAGTGGTACTCGAATTTGCCTCTTTCTTGCAGATTTCCATCTTCTCTTTGATCTTGTATGTGTGTGTAATGCTTGGAATGTGTGTGTAGGACTGTTGTCTACCCCTCCCCACTGTGTTTGAGCTACTGTAGTGTGTGTGTGAGCTTGTAGGAGTTGTGGCGTGAGTGTGGGTGCTTCCTGCCATTCACTATTTTGGGCATAACTTGAAGTAGGGTTGTCAGAATTGAGTGACACCACTTTCAATAGATGCGTCTCATTGAGAGCTTCAAAATGAGTACCCTCTGACTATATTTGGAGTTCGGAACTAGGAGAAATCCTTGATTTTCTGAAAACTGCTACAAAAGGTATCGCGGCAGACACTTTCAGTTTTTCAGTGAGTTTGAGAGGTGGAGTAGTCTTTTCTCATGCATAGCAGCTGAGCCACTTCATTTTCCATCATGAGTGCACATGTCCTCATACACTTGGTTAGGTCGTTCGAGCGCATTGACATTTAAATGTGTGTTAATTTCCCACTATATGCACTTGTGTTGCAAAGGAGGTATAGTCTCTTTGGTACAAGTCCTTGAAACTTCTTGACTTGAGTACACACGTTTTTGGCACCGTTGCCGGGGAACACTCAGCCAAGGTGCCTTTGTGATGGTTATAGATCGAGTGTGATGGAAGCATACTTGTAGAAGTGAATTCGTTTCGTGGCAAGTAGTCAATCACTTCAGCACTTGTTACTTCACATCTCGGAGGTGTGTGTGATGAGTTTTTAGGTCTAGGGTTAGAAGGAAGGGAGAGTAAGAGGAGTGAGGGTTAGGTTAGAAGGAGAGGAGAAGAGAAGTGAAGTAGGAGTAGGCCAAAATCACCAAAAAAGCCCAAAAAATTTGCCAAAATTAGTAATGTTCAGTTTCTATCACAAAAGGTATAAAAGCCAAAAAATTTGACTCATTTGATACTTTCTTGCATTCTGGTATCGTGTGCAAGCAGCAACCGATATCGTGAGTGTGGTATCGCACGCTATAGGCTGACAAGGCTAGAGATTGAGCTCACTTTGCAATGAGGACACCACAGAGGTAAGTTTCAACAAGAATTCCTAGTCAAAAACACACTAAAAGTGCACCAACACATGATTAACTGCACATTCAGTATCGCGGGGGGGAAACAATTTGTTTTTTGAACTTAATTGAAAGAGACAGTAGGCTAGGAGTGAAGAGGGGTGAGAGAAGGGCAAGGGGGTGCAAAATTTTTTTATTTTTGAGGTATTTTGGCTTGAGTATCACGATCGGTTGAGTTTTTGGTATCGCGATACCAAAAATTCCCTAGTATCGCGATACTCGCCGAAGTATCGTATCGTCGGGTACCAGTCTTGATATTGCGATACCACTCTGGCATCATGTCACCAAGTTGGTATCGCGATCACACTTTATCCCAGTGGTATCGTATCGTTACCTACTGAGGTATCGTATCGTCACCTACTGTAGTATTGTATCGTCCACCTGCCAGTGTCACATCGCAATACCCTTTTCAATATCGTATCGCCTCTGTTCTGAGATATCGTATCGCATGGACCTTAGTATCATATCGCCCCTGATCCAGGTATCGTATCGTCAATTTCTGAAGTATCGTATCGCCCACTTCCTAGTGTAGTATCGCGATATCATACTAGTATCGTATCGTGCAAGTTGGTGGTATCGTATCGCCACTTGTCTTGGTATCGTATCGTCTCATTGTTTGGAGTTGTATCACGATACCAAGTTGGTATCGTATCGATTTATATTCTAGTATCCTATCGGCGGAGTGCCTGGTATCGTCTGGTAGTTTGGTATCGTATCGAGAGAATCCCAGGTATCGTATCGTCTATTCTAAAGGTATCGTATCGTCAGGATAGCTCGTATCGTATCGTGACCAACAACAGTATCATATCGTCTACCCTCCAAGTATCGTATCGTGTAGATTTCAGGTATCGTATCGTGGCCAGCTCGATATCACCCAGTGCAGTATCGCCTGGAAGTGGTATCGTCCAGAGTGGTTGAAGCATTTTGTCAGACAACTTGAGGCATTGGGAGAGCCACTCAAGGAGAGTCTCAAAGACTTAGAGAGTCTTAGGAGGGTGAATGAACCTCAGGTCAGGGAGAGTGCTAAGTAGCCGAAGAAGTGCCATATCTTCTGTGGGAAGTACTGCACAGGTTAGTCACCACTCTGTCTATTTAGATACCTCTAGTGACTCAGAGGAGGAAATACGCATGGCTTCACAAGACATGCAGGGTCCAACTCCAAGTAGAAATTTCATGACTCCTGTAGAGGGAGATTACCGCACTTCCTTGCAGTATGTGTCTATCAATGCCCAGGAGATCCCCATCTACCTGGATGGCTTAAATAGATCTGTGGCTAGAATGTTAACTTCCATGAATGCCACGATCGTGCCCAGACCAGCTATCAAGTACGAGGGAGGAGCATACATAGACAAGATTGGTCACATCTACATAGTGACTAAATTTCTTGAGATGATCAATGAAAGGGGAGAGTTATTGGAACCAGAAAACTCAGGAAGAACAAACCCTGAGGAGCTTGTGACTACCCCTAGAGGCAGATCCCAAGTAACACGAGTCTTGAGAGGAGACTTGATACCTCAAGACGATTACCTATTGGAAGTCTATATGATCCATGGATTAGATTTATTGCTTCAAACATACTTACTGGCTCTAGGGAGAGAAGAAAGCCCCATGACATTTTATGAGCTGAAGGATCCAGAAGATGAAACTAGACTCACATACTTGGACAAAAATCAAAGGAGATATTGGCCGGTTAGTGCCTTAGACAGGGCTCGACTGAGATACATGGGTGTGCCTGTATTCCCTCAGAGAGATCAGGCAACTACTTCGTAGAACCCCTTTGGAAATCAACAAGAGACAGAACACACCACGTCAGGACAAACCAGCCAACGAAGTGTGCCACACCGTACCCATGTACAATTTGCGACTCCAGGAGTGCAAACACACAATTAGGCCCCCGCAGGGGTAGGTAATCAGTACCGACCACCAGTAAGACCACGACCACCAGTAGGAGGGCAGCCGGGAATGCCCCCAGTTAGACCAGCAGTTCTTGTCTTCCCTGTAATGCCGAGACCGCCAGAACCAATGAGAAGACTGAGACCTATCCAAGTGGCCAAGTGTGTAAGAAATCATTATGATGGATTGGGAGAACCCTACGATCACATTGCTGAATTTAAACAAGTTCTAAGAGCAGAACAAGTAGACGACTTCTTTGTGCAGTATGAGTCTTTTGGACTCACCCTCACAGCAACGGCTCTAACTTGGTTCCAGCCATTAGACCCTAATCAATTTGGAAACATGGAGCAATTCTTTCAAGAATTCATTGGGGAATTCACGAAGAGAGGGATTAAACACAATTCCGCGTCTTTAATCCATAGTTTTAAACAGAACCCTAATGAAACAGTGAAAACAGTAGCCAGGAGATTCAATCAGTATGTGGATAGATGCCCAGTTGCTAAGATACCCACTCAACAAAAAATGATTTCATTGTTTTTGGATGGACTCACAAACGGAACCCTAAGAATGCTAGTGTACGTGAAGAGGCTACAAACTTTGAGTGAATGCATACAAGAATACATTGATCTAGAAGATAACCTAGCTGAGGACCTCAAGAGTACACCCAGTCCCACTAAATCCAACTCCAGTAATATGGAAGAATTAGCAAAACTATTAGCAAAAAAACTAGGAGTCCAGGGACAAAGAACTTACCAACACCCAGCACAAAGAGTGCATATGTTACGAAGATGTAGTCTATGTGGAGGAGATCACCCCACACACATGTGTGTGCGAGGAGGGACCGGTGCACATCAAACATACCCATACAACAGACAGCACCAACCAGGAACTGCTTTGTACTGCCACATAGAACAAAAGTACACTAATCACGCCACTGAAAATTGTCCATTCAATAGATAGGCACGACCATTCCAACCACCACAGTATCGACCATATGGATATCCACCTAGAGAGCAAGGCAGAGAGATGCCCAGATACAATCCCTATCCAGCACTAGCAGGAATACCAAGACCATATGAACATGCACCGTATCCACCACCACAATCAATGTTAGGGCCACAACTGTTGCAACCTTAACAGGTAGTACCTGTGAAGTATGCCCAGCCAGAAGAAAATTTGGAGAGAGCCATAGTGCCAGCATCATCGACAATCAGTGTGGAATCAGCGAACACTGGATATGAGCTGCCACCAGGAGATTACTACCCATATGAAGCCAATATGTTAGATTACAAACCAACCTATGATTCGGCTTATTATGGATATGAAAACTATGACCAAAGCTATGGCACTGAGGTCGCAACTCTAATGTAAACCGCTCCTAAAGCACAACCACCCATGAGACCACCCATTAGACCACCTGTACCAAGAAGACCGTGTTATAGATGCGGAGGAGACCATTTTATTAGAGAGTGCCCTCGACCTTACAATCCACCACCACCTCGGACTTGGGAAGGATATTGCAACGATTGCGGAAAGGAACATCTTTTCAGGGACTATCCTAAGAATCCAACCAAAGCCCAAGATATTGCACCAATCAATGTAATTGAAGTAATAGAAGGATCTAGAAGTGATAAGGAATATAATGTGCCATTGAAAGGCATTACAAGAGCTCAGACAAGGCAACAAAAAGGGAAACAACCAGAATAGGAACGAGAGAGCGATAAAACGGTAAGCCCTAAAGTTTAGGTAGTTGAAGATTATGAGGATTCACGCGAGAGTACCCAGAACACCAAAGCACAAAAATGGAAGGAAAGAAGAGAAAAACTCAAAGATAAATGGGTGAAAAATGAGAGTCAAAAAAATAAAAAACAAATCCAAAACAAGAGTGAGCATAAAGAACAAGGGATTCGGCAGGAGATTCCAGTGCCATCACTTATCCAAGAGATAGAAACCAGGATCAGTTCTAGCTGACCCAAAACCAGACGACTTAGACATGTGGCTGAAAGCTTACCAAGCTAGAATTAAGACTGGACCGAATGTAGAGCAACACAAAAAACTTTACCCACAAGGGGAATTGGAAAAAGAAAGACTAGCAATATGTAGAAAGCTTATAGAGGTGGCACAAGCAACCCTAGAAAAGACTATCCCAGCTCTGCCAGAGACAAGGATAACAGATGATCAATACGAAGAATGTGTCAACTCCAAAGGTAAAGGACTTAGAAGGAAGGATGACAAAGGTGAACAAATGAAAATTCAAGATGAACCTGTGTCAATAATATCGGACCTAGAGGCAGAATGGCCGAAGGAATTATGGAATAGACTCCGAGAAGAACAATGGAAGAAAAATGGAGTATCGAAGCCTCCTTTTGAGGAAATAGATGTGGAAGTTTATCAACCAAATACCAACCTGGAGGAAGTATATGAGAAAGTATCAAAACTCAATAGAAATAGAAAGGAAACCCTGAGTGTTTCAACCTTACCTAATTACATGGGAGAATACGAAAAGGAGTCTATAATAATACGAGCACCCATAGTACATGGAAAAGGAAAAGGAAACTCAGAAAAAAGTTCACACAATCTAACGGAACTAAAGAAAACAAAAGTACAATGCAAATTGACTGTGGAATAGTTACTTCAACTTAAGCCACAATTATGGAGACAATTAGCGAGTCAATTAGAATTAGAGCCAAAGAAGGAAGAAAAGGAAGGAAAGGGAAACGGAAACACTTCTAAAATACAAATCCCATTTGATAAAGTAGGAGAACTTAGTGAAGGAGACAAAGGTAACACATGCCTACCTATCACTTACAATGGGTACATGACCAAGGCTATACTAGACACAGGAGCCGGAGTAGGTATTGCCACCAAGGAAATTTGGGAGAAATGGGGAAAACCTGCCTTACAACCTACACGCATGAAGCTCCAATTAGCAGACGGGCTTGTGGAGAAACCCTTAGGAATATTGGAAAGAATCGAATTAACCACCTGTGGAGTAGAATTTGAACACACATTAGCCATTTGTAAGTTCGAAAAAGCTAACAACTAGGAGATGATATTAGGGCGACCCTTTATGAGACAAATGCGGGTAGTGCAAGACTGGGGAAGAGATTCATTGTACCTACAACATCAAGGAAATACAACCAAGATAAACTTGCATACGTTCGCTTATCGAGATGTCCCTCCACTGCAGTGGAATCACATACACAAGGAGGAAGATGACCTATCCATGCATAGTGCTGGATCGAGTGATCAATCTTTGATGCACGAGGATGCCCAGTTATGGATGTTCAAAGAAGCCAAGAAAGAGGAGAGTAAAAGGCAAATGTGGCCGATAGGACATCCTAACTACCGACCAGTAAAGGACCCAGGGTACATGCCTCAAATCTTTCCAGATGAGACCTTTGAACCGCATGGATGGATGGAAATTCTAGCAACCTTAGATGTGTGTGTGAATGAGGAAGTTTTGACAATGAACGAGTGCATAGATGAGGAAGGTTATGATGCAAATATTTATATGGTTATCCTTCAAGAAGTAGATGAAGGGGAAATTGTGGAGAAAGAATGGAAAGAGGAATATGAGAGTATAGAAATGGAACCAGAATTCGATTCTGAAGAAAGCTACCTGGACTCCATTTGAAACAGAGAGAAACAGGAACCTACCAAGATCTTAGCAATCGAAGCTACTCCCATGGTACAAAAGCAAGCAGAAGACATGAGTAAAATAGGACCTGATCCAGATTCGTTTGAAGTTCCTCAACATTTTAAAAGATATGAAGTAGAAGAGAGAAAGGTAGCCATTCAAATGCCTAAACGAGAGGCTAGAGATGGAGAAGCATACGACAGCAAAGAACAAACAAAAAAAATTGTAGTGACAGTGGAAGACGAAGAAGAGCGATGCACCTACATAGGCAAAGATGTATCCGAGGAGGAGGAAGAAGAACTCATAGAGCTGATCCAAGAATATCGAGACGTGTTCGCATGGACATATAAGGATCTTAAGGGTGTAGAACCCAATATTTGTTCTCATCGAATACCAATGACTGCAGATGCAAAACCATCGAAACAACGCCCTTATACGTATAATGAGGTGTATGCAACGAAAATTAAGGAAGAAATTGACAAGCTACTAGCTGCAGGATTCATATATGAGATAGAACACACCGAGTGGGTATCGCCATTAGTAGTTGTGCTTAAGGAAAATGGAAAATTGAGGGTGTGCATTAACTTGAAAAAAGTCAATGCAGCCACCATACGTGATAGCTACCCATTACCCATCACGGACCATCTATTGGAAAGGGTAGCAGGAAAGGAAGTCTATAGCTTCTTAGATGGATTCTCCGGATACAACCAAGTAGTTATTGCTACTGAGGATCAACATAAGACCGCATTTGCGACCGAATGGGGAGTCTATGCTTTCAGGGTGATGCCTTTTGGACTCACTAATGCACCTGCTACCTTCCAACGATTGATGTGTCATGTTTTCAAGGAAGTCCTAAAAAAGAGCATGGAAGTATATGTAGACGACCTATGCACATACTCCAATCAAAGACACGATCATATTCCTGAGTTGAGAAAAATATTTAATAAATGCCGCCAATATCGAGTCTGCCTAAACCTAGAAAAATGTGTCTTCATGGTGAGACAAGGAAAGATCCTAGGACACATAGTCTCCAGAAATGGAATATCCACGGATGAAGACAAGATCAAGGTCATCTTAGAGCTTCCTAGACCAAAGAATGCAAAAGAGGTACAAGCCTTTATGGGACATTGTGGATATTACCGTCGGTTTATTCACATGTATGCCATAATAGCCAAACCCCTGTATGGTCTCTTAACTCAATTCACTTGGACGGAAGAGTGCGAGAAAGCATTCAATGAATTAAAAAAGAGCCTTAGCATGACCCCAATTCTGAAAACGCCCAATTGGAACAAGCCTTTTCATATTCATGTTAATGCTTCTAATAATTATGCAATCGGATGTATCTTAGCCCAACCGGCTGATGAAGGAAAGCTAGATCATCCAATTTCCTATGCAAGTAGACAACTGAATCAAGTTGAAAGGAATTATACCACTACCGAGCGAGAAGGATTAGGAATGGTCTATGCAATTAATAAATTTAGACACTATTTGTTAGCCAACAAATTCAAGTTCTTCATAGACCATCAGGCCCTACTGTACTTAGTTAATGAACCTTGTAACACGGGAAGATTAGTAAGATGGTTCTTACTATTAATGGAGTTTGACTTTGAAGTGGTAGTAAAAAAAGGAAATACGCATGTAAGAGTAGACCACCTTTCTAGGTTGACCCACGGAGAACCGCCAAGTGGAATACCCGATGATCTACCTGACACTTATTTGTTTAATCTGGAAGTTTTTCCAAGGTGGGAAGAGAAATTAATTCCTATACTCACCCATGGCCCACAACACTCAATCAATAAGGATAGCAAAAAGGAAATTTTCCAATCAAGAAATTTGCACATTATTGCTGGAAGTGTGTACTATAAGGAACCCAACGGAGTATTGCTAAGATGTGTCGAGGAGGATGAACAAAAGAAACTAATTGAGCAAGCACATGTGAACAAATGGAGAACACACCAAGGGACTCATGGAACCATCCGGGAATTAAAAAGACTAGGAGTGTACTTGCCTGACATGCCCAAGGATGTCCATGACTACGTGAGTAATTGTGGAGAATGCCAGGAGACAACCCTAGAGGATCATATGTCCATACCTTTTTCAACCATAGCACCCAATTGGAGTAAAACATTGGTTAAATTCCTAAAGAGCAAAGAGCATGAGGAAGGAATAAGTTTAACTAGAAGACGATACCTAATAGAAATGAGCAAGGATTACGTGCTTGTGGGAAAACAATTGTTTAGGAGAGGAAAAGATAACCAATTACGATTATGCATGCATGAAGGAGAGTATCTACCCATATTAGAGATGGCACATGCAGGTGCTGCGGGAGGTCATTTTTCAGCTGAGAGAACTGTCAAAATGATCCTCTTCGCCGGCTTGTGGTGGCCAACTCTACATATGGATGCGGAGACGTATGTACGAAGTTGTGAAACATGCCAAAGGGCTAAATACCCAATTCAGAGAGATGACATGCCATTAAGACCCATGGTTTGCGCTAGAGCATTCTCGAAATGGGGTATTGACTTCATAGGACCCATCAACCCACCAGCCAAAGGATCACATGCTGAGTACATCATAGTAGCCACATATTACTTGACCAAATGGGTAGAAGCAAAAGCTACAAGAAAGAACGATGCTCAAACCACTGCTAAATTCCTTTTTGAAAATATATTCACTCGTTTCGAATTACCAATTGAGATTGTGAGTGACCGAGGAACGCACTTCCTTAATGAAGTAATAGAATCCCTAATGAATGAATTTTTAGTGATTCACAAAAAATCAGCCCCATACCACCCCCAAGCTAATGGTCAAGCTGAAAGTTCCAATAAGGTGTTATGTAGAGTATTGACAAAGATTGTCAATAATGGGAGGTCTGATTGGGACAAACAATTGCATCATGCAATTTGGGCCTTCCGAGTAGCATACAAAACTGCCATTGGAACTACCCCATTCAATTTAGTGTACGGGAAGAATGCAATGTTGCCAATTGATTTTTTAATCCCAACATTGAGAGTAGCCCAACAGTATGAATGGAACGGACATGAGTTATCCCAACAACTCGACCAAATCGAGAAGTTACATGAAACTAGGTTACAAGCAGTGGCAGGAATCTATGGAGCTAAAAGAAGACAAAAGGCATATTATGATGCACATATAAAAGACAAAGGACTTAAAGAGGGAGACTTAGTCTTGGTGTACCTTAAAGCAACATGCCAAGAAGTTACAAAAATGTGGATATGGACCTCTGATCATCAATAGAATCTCTACTAGTGGAGCAGTTAATCTAGCCACTCTAGATGGAGACATTCTTCCTAACTACATAAGTGGATGCAGAGTTAAACGGTTCATGGAGCCATTGACGGATCAAATGTTAGCACGTCTAGTAGGTGCTCAAAATAGGAAGAAAGAGGAAGAACGGATTAGAGAGGAGGCCCGACAAGAAGCCCTAGAACGCATTAAGAAAAGGAAAGAATGGATAAGACAACGAGATGAACGCTATATCCAAGGAGAAGAGCCTATCCCTATGGCCAACTACGATGTCCATGACTCTAACACGACAAAGTCGTACATGTTACAGCCTTACCTAAACCTAGGGATCGGCAAGACATAATACAAATTGATAGAGGCATTGATAGACTCAGGAGCAAGACTTAGTTGCATATGTAATACGGTCATAAAAGATCTGAAAATGATTATGAGTCCCACAAAAGCCCAATTGAGAGGAATTGGAGGTCAAACCCTAGAATGCATTGGAGCAACGATAGTGTCTCTCCACCTAGGAAATTCTTCCATGGAACAACGAGTATTAGTGTGGAGAGATGAGGATTTAATAGAGGATTTGATCCTAGGACAAGATTGGATCATTGAGAATGAAGTCAGTATCAACCTAGCTCAAGGATACATTTCAGCCAAGATAGGGCACAAGGAAATTTTTAGTCTATTAGGAGATAAGCCTTTATTCCAACCCACCACCATCGAGAGTTCAGGGAGATGCACGGAAAAGCTACTGAAACATGATCCCAGTCCCACCATCTCAGAAACCAAGCTAGAAGAAGTAGAAAATTCAAACCCTCAAATCTCCAAAGAAGAAGGAAAATCACTCCATTCAGTTGAAGAGCAGCCATACACTAAGGAAACTAACTCTCATGCTGCTTCTCACCCAGACAAAGGACCAACAATATGGAATCCAACACTCAGATACTTACGTCAAAGAATGACCAAATACTAATGGATACGCAAGGATCAGGAGTAGAAAGAGCAGACGTCAGCATCAACTCATAAGGAGAAAATAGAAATGCAAAAGTCAGCTTCATCGAAGTCCAAACCAAAAGTACTCTTGCAAGTATGGCTCGCCAAACCTTTGATTGAAGCTCAGAAAGCACGACAGCAGATATGGATTCCCAAGAAGATAATACGGTCAGCCAAACTGGAGATAAGCACTCAGGAGGAAGCATTACGTCAAAAAAGGTGAATGACGAAACCAAAACACAGTCATCCGAGAATCAGGAAGGACAACATCTCTATCACTAGGACGATAGAGGAAACAAAAAAAATAAAGGAAGCCCGAGGAATTAAAGAAAGAAATCGACCTATCCAAGCGCCCATGAAATGGATTTGGAAACCCAAGCGATTGCAAGGGGTGGACCATTGGAACAATGGATATGCCAATTGCACTCATGAAGCAACGGATGCACCTAAAGTATGCATAGTAGGGCCACATTACAAGGCCACACATTCGGCACAGGATGTACCTGATAGAATTAATGGTGCACATTCTCCAATGGAGATTAAATCATAGCTTCAACTCTCTTAGGAATGGACATACTATGTACATAAATAAATGCTTCGGCTATACTAACGCTTGTTTTCTTTCACGATAAGAAATAAAAGGATGTGGTAAGAGATCTCACTTATAGAACCATGGGAAACGGAGTGATGGAACGACAATAATCACTACAATGCACCACACACCTTCATGCTTTCCTTTGAAGCTAATGCACTTTTCCTTGCAAGTGCAGATGGCTTCTGAAGATTCTGAAGCAACAGTACAAGAGGAAGTATTGGAATTTCCACTCCAGAGTATCACCAAGGCAAAGGGACACTAGTTTCGAGAAGATCAACGAGCTGGGGAGTATCTCTTCCTAGCGACGATCAAAATCATGGATATAGATCATCAATTTCTAATCATGTCCCAGGATTTCCGAGTACTTGGAAGGGGAATCAAGCAAGAAAAGAAGAAGAAGAAGATCAAAGTCGAAAACGGATCAATAAAGAATGAAGAGCATAATACAGAAGAACCACCCTCTGCCCAAAGCCCCGCAGGGGCACGCATGAGGCAACAACACTAATCATCCAGGTCCTGAGAATTGGAATTAAAGATGAATCAGAACCAAGACATTTCATGGGAAGGACGGACCAGGGCCAGGAACCATACATGAAGAAGTGCAAGACAATATTTGGCAGGTAATAATCTTCTGATAGCGTGTGTTGTCAACAAAGTAAACAGGCTCAGAACAATACATTATGAAGCTAGTGAGTGTTGGAATGTTTTTGTGATTAGAATGTGAAGGTGAAGATGACGTTGGGTATGGAGAGGAGATATTTCATGATTTGATTATGAGAAGGGGGAACATATGAGTGCAAGATAAACTCATGAACATGAATGATGAGGACAAAAGAAAACCATTCACATGAATAAATTTTGAAAGGAAGAATGGTCCAAAAAAATGGAGCTTCTTATACACTTTCAAAATTTAACTCATATGCATGGGTTCTTTTGGACGATATGTATGCATGACGAGAAAAAAAAAACAAAACCATACACATGAATTGATTTTGAAAGGAATAATGGTCCAAGAATGGAGCTTCTTATACACTTTCAAAATTGAGACATATGCATGGGTGTTTGTGGTTTGTATGTGTGCATGTGGGTCATGATTAATGAATAAATATAAGCTTATTCTCTCAATCTCAATGGATCATCCTCACTAGTTCAATGCAAGACCGTGGAGCCTTCTCACACATAGAAAGAAATAGAAGGAGACATGTAAAAGCACATAAGAGACTAAGAGACAAGAGTCAAGAGACATGAATTAAAAGATATTGTAACAAAATACATGTACATGAGTGTTGTGATAGGTCAAGCTAAGCATTCTACTGGTCAAAGGTGGTCACCATGACCCTCCCACCATGAGAGTTCAACCGAATGTAACACGTGAGAGGATAGGTTCCACTTCATTGACCCTATATCTTTCTAGGAGCATAATGTGTATCTAAAGAGAAGTATAAGACTCATAAAACCAACTCTAACTAAGTCACATGCTCCACTGAGGGTGAGAAAAGATAGAGAAACCATTGGGTTTATGAGCATATCCTAGATTGGAAGTCTAACTTAAAATTGATTCTAGGAACTATGCTCTTTCTAGCCCACCTTGGATCCTCACATGCTCAACTTAGGATGATCCTCTCAAGGAAACCATGTGCTAGCAAGAGCCCTATGGATGCTTAAGAATGATGCTCTATGAGTTTGGAGGGGGGTTTTATAGTTTTTTAATGAATTTGGGCCCTTGGATATAGAGAAATCATCTCTCAACCCTAGGATCAACTGCTTTTCATTACAACCATTGGATTTATCAAATGGATGGATAGGATTGGTTCTTCATATGATATCAAGGGCAAAGTGGAAAAACATAGGTGCCTTCATTCTCCACGATTGGGTCTGGGGAAGCTTTGGACTGTCAGATCAGTGCTGACATCAATTTGGATAAGATAAGTTGTTATTTTTGGAAGAACTTTGCATTATTGATCTTTGACCATCAAAAAAACTTATCGGATGAAAAAAAATCATGGATCATCTTTGATTTAAGCTTTAGTGCATCTCCACCCTTGAATGTGAGCGTATCTTGACCGTACAACATGGTTCAATCATTATTTGCCATGTGAAAACCCTTTGAGCCTTCAATTTGCTTATTCTAGGAAACTACAATGACCTTGAAAACTCGATTTTGTGCTCTTTGACCATCCAAATATCCTTTGATGAAGATGAAAATTTGTAGTGCTATGTTTTAAAAGGTCCTCTTTAGGAATATGCAAAAAAATCTCCCATCTAAATCTCCCTTATATAAGTTTGACTACATTTGGAAGTTTTAAATGTGGCATTAAGGTGTGTAGGAAGCTCCGATAGCCTTGAAAATTTGTACAAATGTGTAGCCACATATGATCTTTATACATGCTAGACCATATGGCTAACAAAAATTCATATACAAGATTTTGTAGGGTCTAAGTGAAAAAATTACATTTTTACAAAGTGCACTTGGCATATCAATGTGTTAAGAAACTCCATTTACATGTGAAATTCTCACTATAGGCTGCCTTTGATATGCTTTACAAGTATATGAATTTTCATGTGATTTGATGACATTGAAATTTTTGCCCTAATTTCCAAAATTTGATTAGATTTGACCTCTAACCTAAATTTGCATGTGAACTCCCTTTGACATCGTTGATGCATCATGGACTTCTCAGGGAATTCTAGCTACCTTCATCAAATGTCTTTCCTATAGGCCTTCATGAGTGAGAGATGAGAGAAAATCTCAATGATATTCACTGCCACTAAACCTTTGATTCCTTCGGAAGTGCCACTCGAGTCTCTCTGTAAAACAAAAAGTTCTAGGCATCAAACTCTTTTATAGGCAACATAAGAAACATGGAAGACAAAAAAAAATGATCATATGCATGAATGAGTAGGCAATGTGACATGAAGCAAAATTTTCATGAAAGAAAGAATTGAAACAAGCAACATGAATATACATGAACAAATAGGCAACATATATCTGCAAATGAACATGCAATATTGACAACATGTAAAGAAAGAAAACAAACAAGCATCAATCTGAAGTGGAACTGAATGTATTGAGTCATTTTAGGCATTAGTTCCTCTCATCTTGAAGAAAAATTTGTACCTTTTTCATAAAGTAGTCTACCTTAAATATGATTATAAACAAAGATTTAGGATTTTCAAGAGACATCTTTCATGTTTAGCTTATTTTAGATCAACTTTTTTCTTGCATAAATATGAATATGCTCTTTCTCTACTTACAAACAAGTAAATCTAACTAAACTCCCATAATGCATAAATTTGCCTATATAGCCCATGCTTTATTCTTATATGCCTCCTTAGCTTCCTTTCACTCTCTCTCTCTCTCTCTTTGATGATGATTTGGTGATTTTATGGTTACATTCACTTTTTTGGGGCGGAAGAAAGTGTAAACTTCTTGGTAACATGTAGCAGCTTATCTTTTTTATTTTCTTCCCTTTTTTTTGATGATGGGGAAAAATGAAACCCCAATACAAGGTACAATCATTTTTTATGACAGAGAACAATCATTTAAACTTCGATACAAGTGCTGTGAGGTGGATTAAGGATGTAGAAACATGCAATAGTAGGAGCTAGGACTTCAACAATTATGCTTTTGATACAAGATACATATGCATGTTTATATATGAAAGTCATGTTACCAAAATAAACCTCCAAATCTACATGCCCTATCTTTCCATAATCCTAGATTATAGTCGATTTCTTATTAGTTACATTATTACTTACGATACAATTTTACACAACATGTAGAGAGATCATCATTTGCCTTTTTGACTCAAGTGATGTGGATATGCAATGCAATGCAAAGATTGAAAAGAAAGATGCATGAAATCAAATTGCAAATAAGCAAGAATGGGAAAAAGAAAGTGGAATGAACTTGAAAGAAAACAAAGCAACATGAACTTGAACAAGTTTTTTTTTTTAATCATGGATACTCCTGTTTATGAATTGGCCTCATTGTTGTCATCTTCTTCAATGTCCTCATCTAAAATGTACTCATCATTATCACGTTTCTTGAATAGCTTTATCCTTTTACCTGCAATCAAAGTTTTTAATGCAACACCATTTAGTTCACAAAGAGCACATGTACCATTGTTGTTGACTTTTGATACAATGTATGGCCCAAACCACTTTTGAGTGAGTTTTTTGTGTGCATCATATTGAGAGTCAAATGTATTATTATAAATGAGCACCCAATCTCCTACTTCAGTCGGCTTAGGATGCAATCATTTTGTCAAAATAATGCTTGTTCTTCATTCTAAATTCTCTTAATTTTTCAATGACATCACCAAGTCTTAATTTACCTTGTTCTATTTGTTTAATGTGGAAACTCAAAAAATCATCAGTAGACATGTTTTCAAATCAAGGCAAATTTGACGATGCAAAAATATGAGACTGAATCAGAAACAACGGTTTTGGACAGTACATGAGTTCAGTAGTCATATACCTAGTGGTACGTGTGCACATCATTTTTTCTGCCCAAAGTGCAAAAGTAATAATCTAGGCCATTGTTTAATGTCACCATTACATGCTTTAGATATGGCTTTCACAATAGGTGGATGTCCTCTCTCTATTTTACTATTGGCTTCTGGATTATATACAGTAATGAGAGACAAATGAATACTGTGATGTTCAAAGAACTCTTTAGCTTCTCTCGCATTTAACTCTCCATGATCGAGAACTACTTCTCTATGTACGCAAAGTGACTTATGAAATCTTCAAGCAAGAATTTGCAAACATTCTAAGTAGTCTTAGATCGTAGTGCATGTCCCTCTACATGATTAGTTAAGTCTTCTCTTACAAGTACAATCTAACGCATTTTGTCAATACCTTTAGGCATAGTTACAAGATCTACTACCCACTTGTAGTGAATACAAGGTGGATAAGTAGGATGCAAAGGATCTCTATGTTTGACTGGCCGATGAACTTGACAAGTAGAACATGTAGAAACATACCTATTAATGTCAACATACATCCTAGGCCAATAATAGGTACTTCTAATTTTCTCATATGTTCCAAAAAATCCTTTATGACCCGTCCATAATGTCTCATGCATTTCCTTCATTACTTGCAATTGAAGACCTCGGTTTCCTAGCACTCATTGAGGATTCTTAACCTTACCCTTAGCATGTCTCCAAAGATAATCGTTACTTAGGAAAAAATTTTAAGCTCATTTCCTAATGTTACGAAATCTATTTGTAGTCCAGCTAGGTAATGGTTGCAGTGTACTCAGATACTTTCCTATGTCTCTCCATTCATCTACATACTCGGACTCATGAAATTTCTCATACTCATATATATATATATGGAACATAGTCAACTAAGGTCACATTATTTATTATATCACTTTCAAGATCATCATCAAATCTAGCTCATGATAACATATCGACAACTGGATTCAACTTATTTGAAATATGAACTAACTCATGATTTATGAACTTAATATATGAGATCCATCTAAGCATGGCTATATCAAGAGATGAACAATTGTATATCATTCCAATGAGTGGCAAACAATCAGTCTTAACTTTGACATTTGCACCTATAAAATATTCTTTGTCTGTTTTCAAAGTTGTTACCATATCCCATAGTTCTCGTTTGATCTATGGATACTTTTGTTGTGTTCCATGTAAAATTTTAGTCCCAAACCTAATTGCATATCTATTCCCTTCACTATCATCTTGACTTATGACCCAACCTATACCAATAGGACTAGTATCAGTAGTCAATATAATAGGTTTGTTAATAGAAGTCTACATGCTTAAGGATGGGACCTTCAAGCAACAATTTCCTCAATTTACGCATAGCTTGTGTGTGTGTGTTTGTGTTGATATATTTAGGTAGTGATGTGTGTGAACACAGTAGGACCCCCGGGGCACTTTTTCCCTCTTTAGGAGGTTTTTTCCCCCGGCTTGTATATACACCTATTGCCCTAATGGGCTACTTATCTTTGTACATTCTCTAGTAATACATTCAGTATTGTGTGTTGTGCTCCAAGCTTCTTCTCCTTCCTTGTGCTGTTCACGTGCTTCCGCAGACGTCTAACTCTAACAATTGGTATCAGAGCAGGTCGTCGCTTCATCTAGGGCGCCATCGACACTCCTCTGGTTGCAGTCTCAGAATCATACGAATTTTGGTGAGCATACTCAGCGTGTTTTCAAGATCAAAACCGCTTCGCTCTGTGGTGTCAAAATTGCGATCTGACCTCGTTTCGGCCTCTGAACGCACTATTGCTATGCTTGTGCAGGCTATTTTGTCTTTTTGTGCCAAAGGTATATACCAATTTTTGTTCGCCAGTATAAGCATCTCGAAGTCTGTTATAGGTCTAGCGGAATTTGTCTAGCAGTTGTGTTCAACTTTTTGAGATACAGTCAATTTTTTGCATCAAGGTATTTTAGTCACCGGCCATGGCTGAAAGCAGTGATATATTTCGTATGTTGGCTGTTGAGGATAAGTTGGATGGTACCAACTACCCGTTATGGGCTTATATGATGCGACATGTGTTGGTTGCAAAAGGACTGTGGACCATTGTGCAGGGTGTCAAAAAACTTCCTATCACACCTGCAACTGTTACAACTGCAGGTACTGAAGCTGATGCAAAAGGTGTCAAAGATGATGATATTCTACATATTCCTGTTCGTGCTGTAGTTTCTACTGCACCTACTACATAGCAAATTCCTTGGGATGGCAGAGATGCCCAGACACATGCATTGATAGCTTTGTCTGTCAAACATGCCATTATTCCTCACATTCGCTCTTGCAGAATAGATAAGGATGCTTGGGATACACTTATCACATTGTACCAAGCTAGGAATGAGGTGTTGGAGATAGATGTCTGCGGAAGCATGCGAACAACACAAGGAAGAAGAAGCTTGGAGCACAAACACACAATAGTGAATGTATTACTAGAGAATGTACAAAGATAAGTAGCCCATTAGGGAAATAGGCATATATACAAGCTGAGGGAAAAATACCTCCTAAAGAGGGAAAAAAGTGCCCCGGCAGTCCTAGTGTGTTCACACACATCACTACCTAAATATATCAACAAATCCCCCCTGGGAGTGATGCGGTGAACAAGGAGCTGGCACTCATGTATAAGGAAGTGCCAAGCTATGTGGAAATCACTCCACAAAAGGAAGTAAGCTCAAAGCTTTGCGGAAAGCTTCAAACTTCTCCCTAGGTAGAGCCTTCGTGAAAAGGTCTGCAATGTTCTCGTGCGTGGGCACATATGCCAAGTTGATCTCCCCAGCAGAGAACCTCTCCCTGACATAGTGATAATGCACCTCAATGTGCTTAGTGCCAGCATGGAACACAGGGTTCCTCGCAATTGCCAATGCGCTCTGACTGTCAGTGAAGATGGTGGTGGCAGAAGACTCACCAACACCCAAATCAGCCATAAGGCGTTTGAGCCACACATACTCAATAGTCGCTGTGAAAGCTGCCCTATACTCAGCCTCACAACTAGAAGTGGCCACAGTAGGCTGCTTCTTGCTCAACCAAGATATACATGAGCTACCAAGCATGAAGCAAAAACCAGTGGTGGACACACGAGTGTCATAGCAACCAGCCCAATCTGAGTTAGAAAAAGCATGCAAATCTGGCGGTAGTGATCCCCCCTTGGGATAAAACAACCCAAGTAGCCGAGTACCACTCAAGTAGCGAAAGATGCGCTTAACCGCCTTCCAATGCATCACTTCTGGGCAATGCATAAACCTGCTCATCTGTGAGACAAAAAATTGAATATCTTGCCGAGTAATGCATAAGTAAATCAAGCATCCAACAGCCTGCTGATAGAGAATAGCATCAAATGCATCTCAGCATCATGAAGACTCAATCGTAAACCTGTCTCCATAGGAGTGGCAATAGGCTTACAGTCTTCAAGGCCAAAACGCTGCAATAATGTGTCAATATATTTCCTTTGACACAAAGCCATTCCACCATCAACTTGCATAAATTGAATGCCCAAATAGTGATGCAAATGCCCCAAATCAGACATCTCAAATGAGGCATGCAAATCAGCCTTGAAATCAGCAATATGCTTCTCAATAGGACCAGTGAGCAGCATGTCGTCAACATAGACACCAATGATCAGAAGCACATCATTAGCATGCTTAACATATAAGGTGCTTTCAGTTGGACTGTTCTCAAAACCATGTGCAACCAGATAGGCATGTATCTTCTCATACCAAGCACGTGGTGCTTGCTTTAAACCATATAATGCCTTCTTTAACCTGCACACCTGGTTTTCATGCTCTTTTTGCACAAAGCCACGGGGCTGAAAAACATACACTTCTTCATGCAAGTCACCATTCAAAAATGCTGTTTTAATGTCCAACTGATGTACATTCCAACCATGATGGGCTCCAAGTGCACAAATGCTCTGAATAGTAGTCATACGGTATGTAGGTGCAAAGGTCTCATCAAAATCAATGCCTCTTTCCTGTGCATAAACCTTTGCAACAAGCCTAGCCTTATACCTGTCAACTATACCATCAGGTTTACGCTTCAACTTGTATACCCACTTAGTGCCAATGGCCTTCTTGCCAGGAGGCAAGTCACATAAAGACCGTGTACCATTCTTCATTATAGCATCATATTCAAATTGCATAGCAGCCATCCAATTTTCTGAATTCTGTGCTTCATCAAAAGAAACAGGCTCATTCTCATCACAGAGACTAGACACAGCCATAGCATAGCAATCTGATGCAAAGGAGGCACTATAAGAGCCTGAACGAGTACGATATGACAAAGGTGCATCTAATTTACTGTCATGCAAAGTCTACACCAGCCATTTTGGCATAGTTTTTGCCTGCTCAATATCAGCTCTCTCATCAACAAGTGCATCATGACTAGATCTGCATCAGAAATGGAATGATCTGCATCATCATATGAAACCTGCAAAGGCTGAGAAGTTGCCTCATTAGGACCAACACTAGACTGTCCATCTATAAAAAGAGGCATCAAAGTATCATACATGTCTTTAGAGCTAACAGATGTCTCCTTAGTACATGAAAGCAATGGTTGAATAGCATCTTCCACAAAGACAACATCACGGCTAACCAGAATGCGTTTAGTCTCTAGATGATACAGACGATAGCCTTTACTTTCAAAACTCTACCCAACAAAAATACATTTACTGCCTTATCATCCAATTTTCTGCGATGTTCATGCACTAGTGCATATGCCAAACAACCGAAAACATGCAGATGAGCAACATGGCTTGCGGTCATGCCAAGCCTCATATTGAGTGATAGACTGCAGTGCTTTAGTGGGACACCTGTTCAGTACATATGCTGCACACATGACAACCTCAAGTCAAAAACTATGTGGTAAAGCCTGACTCTTGACCATGCACCTCGCCATCTCCATGAGTGACCTGTTCTTTTGTTCAGCAACTCCATTCTGTTGAGGTGTATACGGCACTGTACACTGGTGTTTTATCCCACATTCAGCCAGAAATGCATTAAAATTAGAAGACATATATTCCCCCCTCGATCAGAACGGAGGGTGCCCATTTTACATGTTGACAGATTTTCAGCCAAAACCAAAAACTGTTTAAAGCACATGAACACTTCGGACTTTACTTTGAGTGGATATACCCATGCATGCCTGGAAAAATCATCAATGAAAGTCACAAAGTAAAGGTAATTTCCAAAAGAGGGTGTCTCCATAGGACCACAGACATCACTATGTACAAGCTGCAATTTCTGTGTAGCCCGAACTGAACCATCTTTTGGAAAGGAGGAATGCTGCATTTTGCCCAAAATACAGCCTTCACAAACATGTTTTCCAGGTGCCTCAAGTTTGGGCAAAGAGGACACCATTTCAGATTTCTGCATGCATAGCAAACTAGCAAAATTCAGATGACCAAAGCGTGCATGCCAAAGCTTTGCATCTGACATAGCCTGAGAATCATGAACTACACATGCCGAATCATTCACAGATCTTTCATAGTCTATGAGCTTATATAGCCCACGACATAAAATGCCAGAAGCAATAATAACATCGCCATTTGACAGATCATGAACTGTACATCTGTCATCAACAAATTTCACAACCAAGCCAATCTTGGCTAATGGAGAAACTGATAACAGATTCTTCTTGATCCCTGGCACAAATAAAGCATCTGACAAAGAGAAAGAACTACCATCAGCAATAGTCAAAATGATCTTACCAACTCCCATAATAGGATAAGAGGAGTTGTTGGTGCATGTAACAGTATTCCCCGTAGGGGCAGGTTCGAGTGAAGAGAAGAAACTGCGCTGCGAGGTAATATGTTTGGTTGCCCCACTGTCAAAATACCAAACATCTGAGC
Source organism: Ceratopteris richardii (assembly GCA_020310875.1). Taxonomy (NCBI): domain Eukaryota; kingdom Viridiplantae; phylum Streptophyta; class Polypodiopsida; order Polypodiales; family Pteridaceae; genus Ceratopteris; species Ceratopteris richardii. Next base: position 24,993,145 of record CM035427.1, on the reverse strand, counting down.
CTACTGCAGACATGCACTGCTCATTAGAAGATGGGTCAAAACTGCAGACAGTAGTAAACACCCATTCTTCTTCCTGCACAAGATTTGCAGACTCTGTTTTTGGTGTAGAGGCCTCTGCAACAACCATTCCAGCCTCTTTCTTCTTTGCCTCTTTAGCAGCCAGTTTTGGACAGTTCTTTATGATATGATCGTTCCCTTTACAGTACTTACAAAACAATTTCTGCTTTTTTTATTTCTTCTCATCTTTATCTTCCTTCTTTGAATATGTAGAATTAGCAGATTTCTGCTTACTAGTTGAAGAGATCCATTTTCCTTTGCTCTTCTGACTAGCTAGGAAAGCTTGATCTGCAACTTGCATAATGGACCTGTTTTGCCTGGACTAATCTTCCTGCAACAGAATAGAGACTAACTCCTCAAATGATAAGGCATTTGGATTGCCTTTCATCATCAACCGAAGAGTAGAAGCAAAACTCTGATGTGAATCAAGAAGACCATTCAGAACGGTCTACACAAGTGAGCTATTTGGTATAACCTCATCAGCAGAAATCAACTGTTCCTTCAAGTCTTTGATCTTCGTTAGGAAACTGTCCATAGAATCACCTTCATTCATGTGCTCACTCTCCAACTGTTTTCGGAGGTAAGCAACACGAGCCTCATTCCTAGCTTGGTACAATGTGGTAAGTGTATCCCAAGCATCCTTAGCTTTCTTGCAAGAGCGAATATGAGGAATAATGGCACGTTTGATAGACAAAGCTATCAATGCCTGTGCCTGGGCATCTCTGCCATCCTAGCGAATCTGCTCTATAGTAGGTGCAACAGAAACAGCAGCACAAACAGGAATCTGCGGAATATCATCTTCGACACCATCTTCATCAACTCCAGCACTTGTATTTGCAGTACCTGTAGTCAGAGGTGTAACAGGACGTCTTTCAACACCCTGCATAATTTCCACAATCCTTTTGCAACCAATACATGTCGCATCATATAAGCCCACAATGGGTAGTTGGTACCATCCAACTTATCCTCAACAGCCAATGGGAATACATCACTGCTTTCAGCCATGGCCGGTGACTAAAATACCTTGATGCAAAAAATTGACTGTATCTCAAAAAGTTGAACAAAACTGCCCAGACAAGTTCTGCTAGACCTGTAGCAGACTTTGAGACGCTTAAATTGGCGAACAAAAACTGGTATATTCCTTTGGCACAAGAAGACGAAATAGCCTGCACAAGCACTGCGATAGTGCATTTGGAGGTCAAAACGAGCTCAGATCGCAATTGTGGCACCACACCGCGAAGCTATTTTGATCTCTAAAACACCTTGAGTATGCTCACCAAATCTCGTGCGAATTTGAGACCGCAAATGGAGGAGTGTCGATGGCACCCTAGATGAAGGGACGACCTACTTTGATACCAATTGTTGGAGATAGATGTCTGCGGAAGCATGCGAACAACACAAGGAAGAAGAAGAAGCTTGGATCACAAACACACAATAGTGAATGTATTACTAGAGAATGTACAAAGATAAGTAGCCCATTAGGGCAATAGGCGTATATACAAGCCGAGGGAAAAAAACCTCCTAAAGAGGGAAAAAAGTGCCCCGGTGGTCCTAATGTGTTCAAACACATCACTACCTAAATATATCAACATGAGGCTCGTGTTGCTTACCTCCGAAAACAGTCGGAGAGTGAGCACATGAATGAAGGTGATTCTATGGACAGTTTCTTAACGAAGATCAAAGACTTGAAGGAATAGTTGATTTCTATTGATGAGGTTATACCAGATAGCTCACTTGTGCAGAACGTTCTGAATGATCTTCTTGATTCATATCAGAGTTTTGCTTCTACTCTTTGGTTGATGATGAAAGGCAATCCGAATGCCTTATCATTTGAGGAGTTAGTCTCTATTTTGTTGCAGGAAGATTAGTCCAGGCAGAATAGGTCCATTATGCGAGTTGCAGATCAAGCTTTCCTGGCTAGTCAGAAGGGCAAAGGAAAATGGAGCTCTTCAACTAGTAACCAAAAATCTGCTAATTCTGCATATTGGAAGAAGGAAGATAAAGATGAGAAGAAATCAGAAAAGCAGAAATTGTTTTGTAAGTACTGTAATGTTGAGATATCAAGCTCAACATGTGATGATCTAGGATGACACGTACCAGTTTTTCATTCCTCTGACATGTATAGTGGTCACGCCGGTATATGTCAGGGATACTTTATTGAGCTTTATTAGATTTATCTACCGAGAGTGATGGCACATTTGTTTCTTGCCAGCTCACTCATTCGCGGACATTAGGTTTTTCCTTATGTACTGGTCTTTATATATTGCACTTGTTGTATTCTTGTTTTTAGGTCATTCTTGTACATTCCCTTTATGTAATAGAAGAAGAAGAAGAAGAAGAACATTCTTCCTTTCCTCAATCTGTGTGTGTGCTTCTCCTTGAGAGTGAGAGTGTGTGTGAGCTCTCTTCCTTATCTCCTTCCTCGTGACATGGTATTAGAGCCAGCGTGGCTGTAGAGAGCTCGTGGAGAAGGCGATGGTGAAGACTACGCGGCAAGGCATGGAGAAAACGCGGCAAGGTGGGGCCCACAAAAAAACCAAGTCGGTTTCAGAAATTGTATCTTGCATTGTGTTAGGCGACACTCATATATTCTAGATCCAGAATTTCAAGCGATTCCGTGTACTGTTCATACACGAAATTGTGTTTTTCTGAGATCGAACTGTCACGTCATAGTGTGATAGTGTTCAAGCAGAAGTGCTGCTTGTAGTGTGTTGCCGTGTTGTGAATTGTTGCAGAAATGGCAAACGCAGATGGAATGAGTGAGCTTATGAGCGATAAGCTGGACAAGAACAACTTCCATGCTTGGAGATTCAGAATGAAAAATTTTCTGATGGGAAAAGGCTGCTGGAAGTACATTGAAAATGCTCCGTAGTTACCAGAAAGGAATCGGACTGCAGAACAGTTAAGAGCATATGAGGAATGGAATGAAGGAGCACGAAAGGTAATGTATTGGCTATCTGTTAGCATACAAGATAGCATGATTGGACACATACAGGATGCCAAGACTCCAAAAGAGGCTTGGAACAGTTTGGTCACTTTGTACGAGACCAATACAAAGGCACAGAAATTGCAACTCAAGAACGAGCTGCATACATTGGAGAAAAAGAGCATGTCGGTAAGTGACTACACTCTAAAAATCAAAAGCATATGTGAGTCACTTGCATCTATTGGCGTGAATGTAGATGATGATGATAAGGTGGAAGTGTGCCTTCGTGGTTTAGGAGTTGCATATAAGCAGTTCAGAACTTCTATACAGACCAGGGAAAATATTCCGAATTTTGCTGATTTGGTATCTATGCTGATTATTGAAGAAAAGAATCTTGGCGAGGACTCAAACTCCCAAGGAAAGCCCAATTCTGAGCAGGTATTCTACTCTAGCAGAGGAAGAGGCAGAGGTAGAGGTTTTGGAAGTGAAAGAGGAAACAGTAACCAAGACCAAGGACAACAACAGAATCATGCAGGAGGAAGAGGACAGTTTCGAGGCAGGGCGAGCCAAAGAGGTCGCAGAAATTTCCAAAGAAATGATTCAGGTAATGATAGTAAAGGATGCTGGAATTGTGGTAAACCTGGACACTTTGAACGTGATTGCAGGTTAAAGAATCAAAATAACAGAAGGCAGCAAAACAACTATGCATCCACAAGTGCAGATGATTATGAGAAGCTGTTTATGGTTCAACATCACATGATGAGTACGATGTCTACTGGTGTTTCAAAATCGAATGATAATGTCTGGTATGTTGATTCAGGTGCTTCAAATCACATGACCAGTCATGCAGAATGGTTTAGTAGTTTGCAGAAAATGCCAGTTCTTGGATATGTTGAAACAGGTGATGATACATCACATCCTATTGAGCATACAGGAAACATAGCATTGTCTATGGAGGACGGAAAGGTAAAACATCTCACTGATGTGTTGCATGTTCCAAATATAACGAAGAATCTGGTTTCTGTTGGACAAATGGTTGACCAAGGATTACAAGTCAGGTTCAATGCTGATGGATTATATGTAGAAGAGTACAAGCAGGATGGATGATTGGTTGCCAAAGGAAACAAAGTGGGTAGGATGTTCACCTTAACTGTGAAGATTCCTGACATGAATGCAGCCATGTTTGCAAAAGGTGCAGGAGTTATTGCAAATATAGAGATATGGCACAAACGGATTGGACATGCAAACTTGCAAAGGCTGAAAATGATGCAGTCAAAGGAGATTGTCCATGGACTACCAAATTTCAAAGTTGTAGAAATGCAAAAGGTATGTGCAGCATGTCAATTTGGTAAACAGTCAAGAGCATCATTTCCACATGACAAGCATGTTAGTGAGAATGTACTAGAAGTAGTACATACAGATGTTTGGGGTCCATCAAAGACCACATCTATGGGCGGTTGCAGGTTTTATGTTACCTTCATTGATGATCATACACACAAAGTATGGGTATATTTCATGAAAGAGAAGAGCGAGGTGTTCACTCACTTCAGAATTTTAAAGCTATGGTGGAAAAGCAGACAGGGAAGTACATTCAGACATTAAGATCTGATGGAGGAGGTGAATACATGTCAAATGAGTTCAACAATTTTCTAAAAAATCATGGAATTCGGTGTCAGTTTTCATGCAGGTACACACCACAACAGAATGGTGTTGCTGAACGCAAAAACAGACATATTGCAGAAATAGTAAGAGCCTTAATGGCTGAGAAGAATATGCCTCATTGTTATTGGGGAGAAGCTGTGCATACTGCTGTATACATCATGAACAGAACTTCGACTGCTGCTGTATATCAAGTTACACCTGAAGAGAAGTTTACAGGTAAAAAGCCAAACTTATCACATCTGAAAGTTTTTGGCTGTATTGCATATGTACATGTCCCAGATGAATTGAGGACGAAGCTTGATCCAAAAGCAGAAAAGTGTGTCTTCATTGGATACTCCCTTGAGCAAAAGGGATATAAATGTTATAACCCACTCACACGACAGGTAAAGGTGAGCAGAGATGTGGTATTTGATGAAATGTCAAGCTTCTATGCAGATGCCAAAGAAGGATTGAGTCTTGAACCAAATGATAAAGAAATCAAGTGCAGAATCTTAGGTTTTGAGTGGACCAGATGCATCACCAAGCAATAGTTCCAACTCAAATCCATGGAGTGGAAGATTACGTGGCAATTTCACTCCAGCAAATTCATCAAATACACCCAAGAAAGGTAAAGAAAAGCTTTCTGCTAGTCATAAAACATGTGCAGGTTTTGAAGACGTTGATGGAGATTCAAGCGGTTCAGAAAAGAGTCTTGATGAGGAACTTGGATTGCCCTCTGTGAAGACTCCAGGAGTAAGAAGGGCACATGCAGATGATACAAGGAGAAGTGACCTAGGACCAAGAAGATCTGGGAGGATGTGTAATTCAGTGCAACGATTGACATATGATAGTTACATGGCTCGCCATTGTGCCTACATGACAAAGGTAATACAAGATGCTGAACCTTCTTGCTTTGAAGATGCAATTGGTAATGCAGATTGGGAAAAAGCTATGGATGAGGAGATGGATGCACTTTATGGAAATGATACATGGAAGCTGGTTCCATTGCCGCAAGGAAAGAAACCCATAGGTTGTAAATGGGTTTACAAGGTAAAGCATAATGCTGATGGTAGCATAAGCAGGTATAAAGCACGATTGGTAGCTAAAGGATATGCACAGACATATGGCATTGATTATGAGGAAACATTCAGCCCTGTAGCTAAAATGTCTACTGTCAGAACACTTGTTGCATTAGCTACAGCAAAAGGATGGACTTTGCATCAGATGGATGTGAAGAATGCTTTCCTACATGGTGAGTTACAGGAAGAAGTTTATATGGACCAGCCACAAGGATATGAAGATTCAAAGCATCCAGAATATGTTTGTAGGTTGCAAAAGGCTTTGTATGGGCTGAGGCAAGCCCCTCGTGCATGGCATGCAAGGATTGCTGATTACTTAACCAGCATTGGGTTCTCTATGTGTGATGCAGATCACTCACTATATGCAAGGAAGGCTGATGATGGCATCACTATTGTGGCTATTTATGTTGATGACTTGATTGTAGATGGTGATAATGAAGAAAACATCAAAGAGGTAAAGAAACTTCTTATGCAGGAATTCGACATGAAAGATCTTAGTGTGCTGCGCTATTTCTTGGGCATTGAGTTTATACATACAGAAACAGGTATATGGATGTCACAAAGGCAATATGCCTTGAATATGCTGCGAAAGTATGGTATGGCTGATTGTAAGCCAATTTCTATGCCATTAGATCAGAATTTGAAATTGGATACTACATCAGTTGAAGCATTGGAAAATGCTACTATATACAGGAAAATTGTGGGAAGTCTTATATATCTCACAATTACAAGGCCTGATCTAAGTTATACTGTTGGATTTGAAAGTCAGTTTATGCAGGTTCCCAGGAAGCCACATTTGGATGCTCTGAGGCGTACTCTACATTATGTGAGTGCTACTTTGGATTATGCATTGTTTTATGAAGCTGGTGTAGATTTGCAGGTTTATGGATACACCGATGCAGATTGGGCTGGTAGTACTCCAGATAGAAGATCTACTAGTGGCTTTCTTTTCTCACTTGGAGGTGCAGCTATTTAGAAATTTAACCAATGTTTTACTCCAATTGGGTGCTATGGTTGAAAATGGTATGGACATATGATCCTCCGGAATTGTCTCCTGGCATTCTGCACAATTACTCACGTAGTCATGGACGTCTTTGGGCATGTCAGGCCAGTACACTCCTAATCGTTTCAACTCCCAAATGGTTCCATACGTTCCTTGGTGTGTTCTCCATTTGTTCACATGTGCTTACTCAATTAGTTTCTTTTGTTCCTCCTCTTGACACATCTTAGCAACACTCCATTGGGTTCCTTATAGTACATACTTCCAGCAATAATGTGCAAATTTCTTGATTGAAGAATTTCCTTTTTGCTATTCTTATTGATTGAGTGTTGTGGGCCATGGGTGAGTATAGGAATTAATTCATCTGCCCACTTGGGACATACTTCCAGGTTGAACAAATAAGTATATGGCAGATCATCGGGTACTCCACTTGGCGGTTCTCCGTGGGTTAACCTAGAAAGGTGGTCTGCTCTTACATGCATGTTTCCCTTTTTTACTACCACTTCGAAATCGAACTCCATTAACAGTAAGAACCATCTTACTAATCTTCCCATGTTACAGGTTTTATTAACCAAGTACAGTAAGGCCTGATGGTTTATGAAGAACTTGAATTTGTTGGCTAAAAGATAGTGTCTGAATTTCTTCAGTGCGTAGACCATTCCTAACCCTTCTCGTTCAGTAGTGGTATAATTCCTTTCCGCTTGATTTAGTTGTCTACTCGCATAGGCAATTGGGTGATCTAGCTTTCCTTCATCGGCCGGTTGGGCTAAGATACATCCGATTGCATAATTAGACGCATCCACGTGAATATGAAACGGCTTGTTCCAATTGGGCGTTTTCAGAATTGGGGCTGTGCTAAGTCTCTTTTTTAATTCACTGAATGCTTTCTTGCACTCCTCAGTCCAAGTGAATTGAGTTAAGAGACCATACAGGGGTTTGGCTATTATGGCATACATGTGAATGAACCGACGGTAATATCCATAATGTCCCATAAAGGCTTGTACCTCTTTCGCATTCTTTGGTCTAGGAAGCTCTAAAATGACCTTGATCTTGTCCTCATCCGTGGATATTCCATTTCTTGAGACTATGTGTCCTAAGATCTTCCCTTGTCTCACCATGAAGACACACTTTTCTGGGTTTAGGCAGACTCGATACTGTCTACATTTATCGAATATCTTCCTCAACTCCGGAATATGTTCGTGTCTTTGATTTGAGTATGTGCATAGATCGTCTACATATACTTCCATGCTTTTTTTCAGGAATTCCTTGAAAACATGACACATCAATCGTTGAAAAGTAGCAGGTGCATTAGTGAGTCCAAAAGGCATCACTCTGAAAGCATAGACTCCCCATTCGGTTGTGAATGCGGTCTTATGTTGATCCTCAGTAGCAATAACTACTTGGTTGTATCCGGAGAATCCATCCAAGAAGCTATAGACTTCCTTTCCTGCTACTCTTTCCAATAGATGGTCTGTGATGGGTAATGGATAGCTATCGCGTATGGTGGCTGCATTGACTTTTTTCAAGTTAATGCACACCCTCACTTTTCCATTTTTCTTCGGCACAACCACTAAAGGCGAAACCCACTTGGTGTGTTCTATCTCATATATGAATCCTGCAGCTAGTAGTTTGTCAATTTCTTCCTTAATTTTGGCTGCATAAACCTCATTATACGTATAAGGACGTTGTTTAGAAGGTTTTGCGTCTGCCGTCATTGGTATTTGATGAGAACAAATATTGGGTTCGACACCCTTCAGATCCTTGTATGTCCATGCGAATACATCTCTATATTCTTGGATAAGTTGTATGAGTTCTTCTTCCTCTTCAATTGATACATCTTTGCCTATGTATGTGCATCGCTCCTCTCCGTCTTCCACTGTTACTACAATCTTTTTCGTTTGTTCTTTGTTGTCATATGCTTCTCCATCTCTGGCCTCTCGTTTAGGCATTTGAATGGCTACCTTTCTTTCTTCTACTTCATATTTTTTAAAATGTTCAGGAACTTCAAAAAGATCAGGGTTCGGTTCCGTCTTACTCATGTCTTCCACTTGTTCTTGTACCATGGGAGCAGCTTCAATTGCTAAGATCTTTGTGGGTTGTTGTCCCTCTTTACTTTGAATGGTGTCTAGGTAACTCTCCTCGGAGTCGAATTCCGGTTCCATTTCTATACTCTCATATTCCTCTTTCCATTCTTTTTCCAAAACTTCCCCTTCTTCTACTTCTTGAAAAACAACCATCTAAATATTTACATCATAGCCTTCCTCATCTATGCACTCGTTCATTGTCAAAACTTCCTCATTCACACACACATCTAAGGTGGCTAAGATTTCCATCCATCCATGCGGTTCAAAGGTCTCATCAGGAAAGATTTGAGGCATGTAATCAGGGTCCTCTACTATTCGGTAGTTAGGATGTCCTATCGGCCACTGTTGTCTTTTATTCTCCTCCTTCTTCGCCTCTTTGCACATCCATAACTGAGCATCCTCGTGCATCCAAGATTGATCGCTCGATCCAGCACTATGCATGGATAGGTCATCTTCCTCCTTGTGTATGGGATTCCACTGTAACGGAGGGACATCTCGATAAGCAAATGTATGCAAGTTTATCTTGGTCGTGTTTCCTTGATGTTGTAGTTACAATGCATCTCTTCCCCAGTCTTGCACTACCCGCATTTGTCTCATAAAGGGTTGCCCTAATATCATTTCTTAGTTGTTGGCTTTTTTGAACTTACAAATGGCTAATGTGTGTTCAAATTCTACTGCACAGGTGGTTAATTTGATTCTTTCCAATATTCCTAAGGGTTTCTCCACATGACCGTTTGCTAGTTGTAGCTTCATGTGTGTGGGTCGTAAGGCAGTTTTCCCCCATTTCTCCCATATCTCCTTGGTGGCAATTCCTACCCCGGCTCCCGTGTCTAGTATAGCCTTGTTCATGTACCCATTGTAAGTGACAGGCAGACAGGTATTGCCTTCGTCACCTTCACTAAACTCTCCCACTTTATCCACTGGGATTTGTATTCTAGATGTGTTCTCTTTTTCCTTTCCTTCCCTTTCTTGCCCTAATTCTAATTGGCTCGCTAATTGTCTCCATAATTGTGGCTTAAGTTGAAGTAATTCTTCCACGGTCAACTTGCATTGTACTTTCATTTTCTTAAGTTTCGTTAGATTGTGTGAACTTTTTTCTGAGCTCCCTTTTCCTTTTCCATGTACTGTGGGTGCTCGTATTATTATAGACTCCTTTTCGTATTCTCCCATATAATTCGGTAAGGTAGAAATACTCAGGGTTTCCTCCCTCCTCCTATCGAGTCTTGATACTTCCTCATATACTTCCTCCAGGTTGGTATTTGGTTGATAAACCTCCACATCTATTTCCTCGAAAGGAGGTTTTGATACTCCATTTTTCTTCCATTGTTCTTCTCGTATTCTCTTCCATAATTCCTTCTGCCATTCTCCCTCTAAGTCCGGTATTGTTGACATAGGTTCATCTTGAGTTTTCATTTGCTCATCCATGTTTTCCTTCCTTTTAAGTTCTTTACCTTGGGATCAGACACATTCTTCGTATTGATCATTTGTTATCCTTGTCTCTAGCAGAGCTGGGATAGTCTTTTCTAGGGTTGCTTGTGCTACCTCTATAAGTTTCCTACATATCGCTAATCTTTCCTTTTCCAGCTCCCCCTATGGGTAGAGTCTTTCATGTTGCTCTATATTCAGCCCAGTCTTAATTCTACCTTGGTAAGCTTTTAGCCACATGTCTAAGTCGTCTGGTTTTGGGTTAGCTAGAATTGATCCCGATTTCTCTTTCTCTTGGATAAGTGGTGACACCGGGGTCTCGTCTCGAATCCCTTGTTCTTTATGTTCCCTTCTGTTTCGGGCTTGTTTTTTACTTTTTTGACTCTCATCTTTTGTCCATTTATTTTTGAGTTTTTCTCTTCTTTCCTTCCATTTTTGAGCTTTGGTGTTCTGTGCACTCTCTTGTAGATCTTCCGAATCTTCCACTACCTGAACTTTAGGACTCACGGTTTTATTGCTCACTTGTTCCCATTCTGGTTGTTCCCCTTTTTGTTGCCTTATCTGAGCTCTTGTAATGGCCTTCAATGGCATAGTATATTCCTTATCACTTTCAGATCCTTCTATCACTTCAATTACGTTGATAGGCGCAATGTCCTGGAATTTGGTTGGATTCTTAGGGCAATCTCTAAAAAGATGTTCCTTTCCACAATATCCTTCCCAAGTCCTAGGTGGTGGTGGATTGTAAGGTCGAGGGCACTCTCTAATAAAATGGTCTCCTCCGCACCTATAACAGGGTCCCCTTGGTACAGGTGGTCTAATGATTGGTCTCATGGGTGGTTGTGCTTTGGGAGTGGTATACATAAGAGTTGTGACCTCAGTGCCATAGCTTGGTTCATAGTTTCCATATCCATAATACGCCGAATCATAGGTTTGGCCGTTATCTACCATATTGGCTTCATATGGGTAGTAATCTCCTGGTGGCAGCTCATATCCAGGGTTCGCTGATTCCTCATTGATTGTAGATGATGCTGGCACTATGGCTCTCTCCAAATTCTCTTCGGGCTGAGTATACTTCACTGGTACTACTTGTTGAGGTTGTGACAGTTGTGGTCCTAGCACAGGTTGTGGTGGTGGATATGGTGCCTGTTCATACTGTCTTGGTACTCCTGTTGGTGTTGGATAGTATCTGGGCATCTCTCTGCCTTGCTCTCTAGGTGGATATCCATATGGTCACTACTGTGGTGGTCTCGCTTGCCGATTGAATGGACAACTTTCAGTGGTGTGATTAGTGTATTTTTGTTCTATGTGGAAGTACAATGTGGTTCCTGGTTGGTGTTGTCTGTTGTAAGGGTAGTTTTGATGTGCACCGGTCCCTCCTCACACACACATGTGTGTGGGTGATCTCCTCCACATAGGCTACATCTTCGTAGCATAGGCACTCTTTGGGTTGGGTGTTGATAAGTTCTTTGTCCCTGGACTCCTAGCTTTTTTGCTAATAATTCAGCCAATTCCTCCATATTACTAGAGTTGGAAGTAATGGTACTTCTCGAGTCTTCTGATTTAGTGGGACTGGGAGTACTCTTGAGGTCCTCAGCTAGGTTATCTTCTAGGTCAATGCATTCCTGAAGACATTCACTCAGAGTTTGTAGTCTTTTGACGTACACTAAGGTCCTTAGGGTTCCATTCGTGAGTCCATCCAAAAATAATGAAATCATTTTTTGTTGAGTGGGTCTCTCTGCAACAGGGCATCTATCCACATACTGATTGAATCTTCGGGCTGCAGTTATCACTGTTTCATTAGGGTTCTGTTTAAAAATATGGATTAAAGATGCGGAATTGTGTTTGATCCCTCTCTTCGTGAATTCCCCAATGAATTCTTGAAAGAATTGCTCCATGTTCCCAAATTGATTAGGGTCCAGTGGCTGGAACCAAGTTAGAGCCGTTCCTGTGAGGGTGAGCCCAAAAGACTCATACTGCACAAAGAAGTCGTCTACTTGTTCTGCCCTTAGAACTTGTTTAAATTTGGCAATGTGATCGTAGGGTTCTCCTAATCCATCATAATGATTCTTACACACTTGGCCACTTGTATAGTTCTAAGTCTTCTCATTGGTTCAGGCGGTCTCAGCATTACAGGGAAGACAGGGACTGCTGGTCTAACTGGGGGCATTCCCAGCTGTCCTCCTAATGGTGGTCGTGGTCTTATGGGTGGTCGGTACTGATTACCTACCCCAGCGTGGGCCTGATTATGTGTTTGCACTCCTGGAGTTGCAAATTGCACATGAGTACGGTTTGGCACACTTCATTGGCTGGTCTGTCCTGACGTGGTATGTTCTGTCTCTTGTTGATTTCCAAAAGGTTTTTGCGACGTAGTTGCCTGATCTCTCTGAGGAAATACAGTCACACCCATTTATCTTAGCCGAGCCCTATCTAAGGCACTCACAGGCCAATATCTCCTCTGATTTTTGTCCAAGTATGTGAGTCTAGCTTCATCTTCTGGATCCTTTAGCTCATAAATGTCATAGGGCTTTCTTCTCTCCCTGGAGCCGGTAAGTCTGTTTGAAGCAGTAAGTCTGATCCATGGATCATATAGACTTCCAATAAATAGTTGTCTTGAGGTATCAAGTCTCCTCTCAAGACTCGAGTTACTTGGGATCTGCCTCTAGGGGTAGTCACTAGCTCTTCAGGGTTTGTTCTTCCGGAGTTTTCTGGTTCCACTAATTCTCCCCTTTCATTGATCATTTCAGGAAATTCAGTCACGATGTAGATGTGACCAATTTTGTCCACGTATGCTCCTCCTTAGTACTTGACAGCCGGTCGGGACACAATTGTGGCATTCCTGGAAGTTACCATCCTAGCCACAGTCTAATTCAAGCCATCCAAGTAGATGGGGATCTCTTGGGCATTTGTAGACACATACTTCAAGGAAGTACGATAATCTCCCTCCACAGTAGTCATGAAATTTCTACTTGGAGTTGGACCCTGCATGTCTTCCGAAGCCATGGGTATTTCCTCCTCTGAGTCACTAGAGGTCTCTGAATAAGCAGAGTGGTGACTAACTTGGGCAGCACTTCCCACGAAGATATGACACTTCTTCGGCTACTTAGCACTCTCCCTAACCTCAAGTTCATTCACCCTCCTAAGACTCTCTAAGTCTCAGAGGCTCTCCTTGAGTAGCTCTTCCAATGCCTCAAGTTACCTGACAAAAAATGCTTCAACCACCCTGGCCGATACCACTTCCAGGCGATATTGCATTGGGCGATACCGAGATGGCAATGATACGATACTTGGAATCTACACGACACGATACTTGCTACAGCAGACGATACGACACTGATCTATTGCCACGATACGATACCAACAATTCTCACGATACGATACCTGAGCACCCGCGACGATACGATACTGGAAGCCCTTTGATACGATACCAAAGAACAGAGGCGATACCATACTTGGGTAGCAAACGATACGATATGGGACTTGGCTGCGATACGATACCAGACACACCACCGATACGATACTAACTTGGTATCGCGATACGATCCCCGACAATGAGATGATACGATACCAGAACAAGCGACGATACAATACCACCAACTTGTACGATACGATACTAGTTATGGTATCGCGATACTACACTAGGAAATGGGCGATACGACACCTGCTAGATTTAACGATACGATACTTCGATCAGGGGCAATACGATACCAAGTTCTCAGGCAATACAATATTGAAATGGTATCGCGATACGGAACCGGCAAGTGGGTGATACGATACCGTAGTAGGTAACGATATGATACCACTGTGGTAAAGTGTGATCACGATACCAATCAGGCGACACGATACCACAATGGTATCACGATACCAAGACTGGTACCCGGCGATACGATACCTCGGCGAGTATCGCGATACAAGGGAATTTTGGTATCGTGATACCAACTCAAGCCAAAAAACCTAAAATTTCAAAAAGGTTTGCACCCCCTTGCTCTTCTCACTCACCTCTTCACTCCTAGGCCCTTGTCCCTCACAAAGAAATTCAAATAACAACTAGTTTTCCCCCCGCGATACCGCGCATGCATTTAATCACTCATTTGTGCACTTTTAGTGTGTTTTTATCAGATAATCTTTGTGGAACCTTACCTTTGTATTGTCTTGCTTGCACCTTGAGCTCAACACCTAGCTTTGAAGGCTTGAGTTGCACGATACTATGCACTCGATACCGGTCGCTGCTCTCGACGATACCAGAACACAATTAAGTGTCAAATGAGTCAGATTTTTTTGGTTTTTATACTTGTTGTAACAGAAACTGAACACTACCAATTTTGGGCAATTTTTTGGGTTTTTTTTTTGGTGGTCTTGGCCTACTCCTACTTCTCCTCTCCTTCTAGCCTAACCCTAACTCCTCCTTCTCTCCCTTCCTACTAACCCTAAACCTAAAAACTCATTACACACACCTTGGGGATGTGAAGTAACAAGTGTTGAAGTGATTGACTACTTGCCACGGAACGAATTCACTTCTACAAGTACGATTCCATCACACTCGATCTATAACCATCACGAAGGCACCTTGGCTGAGTGTTCCCCGGCAACGGTGCCAAAAACGTGTGTACTTGAGTCAAGAAGACTCAAGGACTCGTGCCAATGAGACTGTACCTCTATTGCAACACAAGTGCATATAGTGGAAAATTAACACACATTTAAATGTCAATCCGATCGAATGACCTAACCAAGTGTATGAAGACATGTGCACACATGATGCAAAATGAAGTGATTAAACTGGCATGCATGAGAAAAGTCTAATCCACCTCTCAAACTCACTGAAATGCTGAAGGTGCATGCCGCGATACCTCTTACAATAGTTTTCAGAAAATCAAGGATTTCTCCCAGTCCCAAACTCCAAATATAGTCAATAGTAAACTCATTTCGAAGCTCTCGACAAGACGCATCTATTGGAAGTAGTTTCACTCGATTCTGACAACTCTGCTTCAAGTTATGGACAAATTAGGTGGGAAACACCCATACTCACGCCACAACTCCTACAAGCTCACACACGCACTACAGTAGCTCAAAAACAGTGGGGAGGGGTAGACAACAGTCCTACACACACATTCCAAGCATTACACACATTCAAGATCAAAGAGAAGATAGAAATCTGCAAGAAAGAGGCAAATTCAAAAATTCAAGAGAGCTCCTTCTTCACAATGACAAAAAGTCTCTACAAAGAGTCACAAAGTGACTTATATACATGTGCCCTAAGTTTGGTCCTTTCACACAAGAGACCGGCACTTTATTACAAAAAAGGTCAATTTCCTACTAGTTTTACAAGGGATATTTTACAACAAATTGGGATTATGCAACTAGAGGACTCCTCTAGTGCATTTACATGGCTTGAGGGAATTCTCTAGGACTTTGAAGAAGAAAAATATGCCCATTAATTCAAAAATTTTAGGGCCCTTTTCTTTTACTCCTTTGCTCTGCAACACATGTGATGATGCAGATAATTCCATTTCTGATGCAAAGGTACATGATGCACTTATTGATGAGAGAGATGATATTGAGCAGGCAAGAACTATGCCAAAATGGCTGGTGCAGACCTTGCATGACAACAAATTAGATGCAGCTCTCTCATATCGTACTCGTTCAAGCTCTCATAGTGCCTCTTTTGTATCAGATTGCTATGCTATGGCTGCATGTAGTCTCTGTGATGAGAATGAGCCTGTTTCATTTGATGAAGCACAAAATTCAGAAAATTGGATGGCTACTATGCAATCTGAATATGATGCTATAATGAAGAATGGTAATTGGTCTTTATGTGACTTGGCTCCTAGCAAGAAGGCCATTAGCACTAAGTGGGTATACAAGCTGAAGCGTAAACCGGATGGTACAATTGACAAGTATAAGGCTAGGCTTGTTGCAAAGGGTTATGCACAGGAAAGAGGCATTGATTTTGATGAGACCTTTGCACCTACATGTCCTATGACTACTGTTCGGAGCATCTGTGCACTTACAGCTCATCATGGTTGGAATGTACATCAGTTGGACATTAAAACAACATTTCTCAATGGTGACTTGCATGAAGAAGTGTATGTTTTTCAGCCCCATGGCTTTGTGCAGAAAGGGCATGAAGACCAGGTGTGCAGGTTAAAGAAGGCATTATATGGTTTAAAGCAAGCACCACATGCTTGGTATGAGAAGATATATGCCTATCTGATTACACATGGTTTTGAGAACAGTCCAACTGAAAGCACCTTATATGTTACGCGTGCTAATGATGTGCTTTTGATCATTGTTGTCTATGTTGAGGACATGCTGCTCACTGGTCCTATTGAGCTGCAGAAGCACACGAACATCACAAGGAAGAAGAAGAAGAAGCTTGGAGCACAATACACAATACTAAATGTATTACAACTAGAATGTACAAAGACTAGTGGCCCGTTAGGGCAATAGGCATATATACAAGTCGGGGGATAAAAACCTCCTAAAGAGGGAAAAAAGTGCTCGATGGTCCTAGAGTGTTCACACACATCACTACCTAAATATATCAACATGTGTCACTTATAGTTGGTTCACTTTTATCCTCCAACAGATCCTCATTTTTGATAATACTCCTTCTTCTTCTACCTCCAATACTGATACCACCGTTGGATTTTCCTCATCTTCTATTTCATCTGCCAAACTAATGGTTTGATCCATTAGTGGTTTCTCCCTTACCAACATGTTTCTTCTACCTTTCATTGGTATTGTGACCTTCTTTTTACCCTTCGTGATCACAACCACATTCAGCCCCTAATCTTGCTTTACTTTAGCCAACTTGAACCATGGTCTCCCTAATAACATTTCACATGGATAAGTAGATTCAAACATTTGAATTACAATAAAATTAACCATGAATGACATCCATGCAATTATTATCCGCCATCTTTACTTGAAAAGGAGTTGGAGCCAAAGCCCCATTCCCCATTTCCTTCAATATATGTTCAGGTAATATATTCACTCTTGAGCCTCCATCCAACTAAACCTCATCAAATCTTCTTTTTTTATACTATGTTTGAATTATTGAAACTACAAAGTCCACATCAGCCGAATCAATACTATTGGCTGATGTTGAAGGTATCTGTGTAGTTGTTGGATCTGAATGTTGACCAACTAACCTTTTCAATAATTTTTCTCTAAAAGCTGGTACTAAGGATAACAATTGATCCAAGGATAACTACAAAGGAAAATTAATTATCACCTCAAACGAGTCATTGTTCAATTCTTGCTTGGTCTTCATTTTGTCATCCTGCTTTGTTCTATGCATAGATATTATAGCATTATCCTTTTGTGATAAAATCTGAAAATTTTATCACAAATTTCACAAAACCTTTTCTCATTTGGAGCAATTATGGAGTATCCATGTTTCTTTAATCTACTAATTAAAGCTTCCCCTTTACTTTTCTTACCCTTATGTTTGCAATGTTTTCTTACCACAACCTCTTCATCTTCACTATTTGATTCTAAATCAATCGTCCCTTTTTTTAACTCTGATTCTAAATTGGATTCAGCATCTGAAATGGAGTCACTGCGCTTCTTCTTTGATCTGCCAAATCTTCTTTCTACTCTTGCAACTGCTAAGACTAACACATCAAAATTGTTAGCTATATCCACACTTGCCATTGCATGCCTAATGCTCCTCCTAAAATTTTTTAGGAAGTAACCTGCCAACATCTCATTAGTAGGTCTCTCATTGCCCTATAATCTTTTCATTAAAGTTCTAAAAATCTAAACACATTTTTCCGCTAACATGTTCTTTTGTCTAATTGCTCTCAACTTCCTCAATTTATCAGAAGGAGTCTTTCTTTCCTAAATCTTTGTAAAAATGCTATTTTTAATGCATCATATGTAGTAAAATGATCAATACCATATTGCTTGAACCAGCTCATTGCTCTTCCTTCCAATGTAGCTACAAACTGCTAGAGTTTTACTACATCATCGTATATTGTGTCGTATCGATTTGTTGTCCACTTTATTTCAGATTGAGTAATGTGGCAGTCTGCATCTTCCTTTGAACCTCCTCTGAAATGTGTTGCTTTCACTTTGGGATTTGGAGGTGGTTGCACCATGGGCATTGGCTAAGGTGTATGCCTAGTTCTTTGCCTGGTCGTCCCTCCAAGTGGGTCAAATTAGAGTCGTCTTCTTACTCCTACAGCTACTTCTGTCAGGATCAATGCTCCTAGTATTCTCCCACCAGCCTTACCTCTGTTACACCTGTTCCTCCTTCCTCCTCTTTAGCTTCAAGATTAGAATCCTCTTGTGCTTCATACATATCGCAATATTCAAAAGATGACTCCATGTTAGCCGCTTGTGCTTGCACTCTTATGTAGTAAACTTTCCTAAATCTTCCTCGTCTTCCCTTCATGCATCTCTTGCTTCTTTAGCAAATGCAGTAGGATCGCCAAATGTGTTAGGGCTCAACAACACATAGATACTTACATGACATAGAGAAAAAATACTCACGTACAAAATTTTGATTCATCACTTTTATGCTGCATAAGCACAACAATTAACAGAATTTTTGCTTGAACAGACATCAAATCACACTTGCACTGAGTAGAAAAGACAAAGATACTTGATTAAGACTTCGAAATAGAAGAGTTTACAAGGTAAGTAATCGTAACGTTTCTCTGAACTGATAATACTCGACAGCCTGGACTGTGTTCAGCCTACACAATTACATGAACAAAGCCTTTTCATTCTCTTGGCCTTTTTGCCTTCCTCATACGTTTCTTCTATCCTTACTTATCCTCGCGAACAAAATTACAACGATCTTATCTAATGTCAGGGGAGCAGTAGAATGTGCTCTCTGACTATAGTAGGCAAGAGTTTGGAATTATGCTTTTGATTACAAGAACACCCGTGTAGGGATAACAGTACAAGAATATGTGATTGACACAATATGTCCCACAACTCGGGACCAATAGGTATAGAAAACGCGACTACAGATGAAAGAGAAGATCCCACAACTCAGGATCCTAAGTATGGAACAAGATATCTGGATTACGAGAACTCCCTTCTAGGAGATGAACTAGATACAAGAAAGAACTCGACAAGATCTCGTACTACGAGATTACAAGAGGACAAGACAGGATGTCCAAGAACTAGACTAGACAAGACTGGAACAAGGAACAAGGCAAGAACTCGAAGTGGAACTTGGAAAGTACTTACTTGGCGGTCATGACTCCTTGAGCTCCCAAGACTGGTATTGGCAAGAATAAGAATGAATGTGGCCAACCCCTCCTTATATAGTTTTCCCAAGGGTGGTTACGAGTTGATGATGTCATCGATGATGTCATCGATGATGTCATCAACTAGAAACAATACCTCCCGATGTCGAAATTCAGCAAATACATAGTCGATCTTGGGGTTTTGGCATGTTCGAGATGCAATGGTAGCATTAGTTTCTCCAAAATCATAACCAAATATGAGATATAGAAATTTCATATGGAATCCAAGGTTTAAGATGGTTTTCTTTGTCCATGACCTATGTGTGCAATCATTTGTTTACTACCCATGATTGCACGATTTTTCATGTTAGTTTATTACACCTTGCCCCGACTCATGCTCATGATTCCCCTCATCATTTTACCATAATGCCTGCATTTCTCATTCATGTTTAAATTTACTTTGCTCAACATTTTCCCTTCATTGTTTTACCTTCCTTGTGCATTCCCGTTGTAGTCTTGCTCTCATCCCATTCTGCTATGGATACCCTTGTACCCTTTGAGCTACTTTCTATTGTATTATCGGACAAGACCACACAGTTTCTACATCTCTCCAAGTTATCATGATTTGCTCTTTTGCAATGGGATGTTGTTGTGGCACACCCTCTCGCCAAGAGTATTATCTGGACCATCACTGTTGACCTTGTTTTGGTGACACTCTGGGTTGTCCCCTTGAGTGGTATATAAATGTGCATGACACCAACCGAGGTAGGGCAGTATTTTTTCTTGCCCACTGATGATAGCTATTTGGTTACATAAATTTTCTATATTGACATGGAATGCTTGTTTCCATGTCATATCTTGAATGAATATATCATTAATTGTGGCCTTGAACTAGAGCAGTCTATCCTCCAGTTCATGGTGATCACCATCAATCTCCAACACCACCCCTATGACATTAGTCGGCAGTTTTATTCCCTCATTGCCGCCCCTGCTAATGGTCCCATGAACTGTTTGGTCATTTTGTTTAACCGCATTCATAGGGAATGCCAATTGGTTATTAGGCAATTACACCAAGGCCATCGGCCAAAAACCTACCTTTCCTATCTACTTTCCATCTTGTATCTCGGAGACTTCCCCATTGTTGTCCATGCCCTTCTCATCCCGTGTTCACTGACCCCTCCATCCTCACCCACTAAAGCAGAAGATGAGAGTGTAAATCTCATCTTTCCATGAGAAAAAAGGCCCCATTAACTCCGAAGATCTTCTTCTTCCAACATTAGTGGTGCTCATTCAAGACCGGTTGTAGAACCATCTGCTACTGCTATTCACGCCTCTCTTGTCACCTGTTCCACCGATTCTTTTCATTCTCATGGTGGTGTTTTCCAACCCTCCCCCACTCCCTCTCTCTCACCGATCGACCCTATTGTTCATGAGGATCACGCCATGCAGGATGCCATATCCTCTCTGTCTCCATCACCCCCACCACCACCAACATCTCTAGTTCTGACTATGTCGCCATCCAATTCTTCCACCTCATCTTTAAATTATTCTCCACCCGATACTTCTCCCAGCTTGGGATGATCATCACCTTCACCACCCAATTCTTCTTGGCATAATGCGGTACCTAATGAGCCTACTGAAGAAGATGTCCTTGATCTTCCACCTCTCTCTGCATTGCATGAGTAGTTTTGGTAGTTCGAGGTCAGCGACCGATGCGGACTTCATGAATTTGGTCGTTCTAGTACCTATCTTCTACATATGCAAACTTTGATTGCCTGAGACATGGACTTTTCCCTCCAAACCTATGCAACATTGAACAATCACAATATGTGGTTATCGCAATGCGTTCACAACTCTTGGATGAAGTAGCCACAAAGGAGTTCGACAACCATCAACTCCTTGTGGCACTATAAAGAGAACCAAAATAAGTTTCTTACTACAAAGGTTTTTATGAGGAGGCTATGTGTGACATTGACGTTTATAAGAAGAAGGCTTAGAATTTTCAAGAAGCCAATGATCATCATCTTTTGTGTATACAAGAACTCAAAAAAGAAATAATCATGGAAAATGTTGCTATTAACGGAGTAAAGTTTCAATTACAGTGGCAAGTCCAAGATTATGAGATTCTTTGATAGATTGTAGTCACTTTGCAGGAGACGAGTGAGCAAATCTCTTCCAAAGTTGATCAACAAGAGGAAGTTGTAGTTTATTCCCAGATTCATCATAACACTCTATAGACTCAACTAGCATGAGAAATGGCTTTGAAGATGCAACCTCTTCAAACTATGCAAACCGAATGCCGCATCAAAAACATATTATGAAAGAGAACTTCTATTTGCAAGAAGAATTCGGCTGGCAGCTGGCTGAGGTGTGGAGCAAAGCTATCATCACATCCGCATCTACGTCTAGTGTTGTAGTTGACGGAGCAGTGACATCACATCCTAGCAAAGTTCAATGATTGTTTAAAACAATGATTAATAAAATTAAATCTACATTCCAAGATGCCAAGGCCTCTTTGCAAACAGACGTTCATACTCCTAATGACGAGCAAGAAGATGCCGAATAAATGACTATATATATATATCTATTTTGGTATTTTGTATAAATCATATTTTTCCTTGGTGAAATTTCGTGATGGAACCGATGGACTGACTTGTAACCTTTCGTAGTAGTAATATAACTGATTCTCTCTCGGTGTAGAGAGAGAGGGACATGTATTGGATGTGTCGGGACCGATAGGTATAGAAAACTCGATTAGAGATGAAAGAGGAGATCCCACAACCTGGGATCCTAAGTATAGAACAAGATATCTGGATTACAAGAACTCCCTTCTGGGAGATGAACTAGATACAAGAAAGAACTTGAAAAGATCTCGTACTATGAGATTACAAGAGGACAAGACAGGATGTCCAAGAACTAGACTAGACAAGAGTGGAACAAGGAACAAGGCAAGAACTCGAGTTGGAACTTGGAAAGTACTTACTTGGCGGTCATGACTCCTTGAGCTCCCAAGACTGATATTGGCAAGACTAAGAATGAATGTGGCCAACCCCTCATATATTTTTCCCAAGGGCGATTACGAGTTGATGATGTCATCAATGATATCATCAACTAGAAACAATACCTTCTGGTGTCGAAATTCAGCAAATAGATAGTCGATCTTGGGGTTTTGGCATGTTTCAGATGCAATGGTAGCATTAGTTTTTCCAAAATCATAACCAAATATGAGATACAAGAATTTCATATGGAATCCAAGGTTTAAGATGGTTTTCTTTGTCCATGACCCATGTGTGCAATCATTTGTTTACTACCCATGATTGCATGATTTTTCATGTTAGTTTATTACACCTTGCCCCGACTCGCGCTCATGATTTCCCTCATCCTTTTACCATAATGCCTACATTTCTCATTCATGTTTAAATTTACTTTGCTTAGCATTTTCCCTTCATTGTTTTACCTTCTTTGTGCATTCTCGTTGTAGTCTTGCTCTCATCCCATTGTGCTATGGATACCCTTGTGTCCTTTGAGCTACTTTCTATTGTATTATCGGACAAGACCACACAGTTTCTCCATCTCTACAAGTTATCATGATTCGCTCTTTTGCAATGGGATGTTGTTGTGGCATACCCTCTGGCCAAGAGTATTATCTGGACCATCACTGCTGACCTTGTCTTTGTGACACTCTGGGTTGTCCCCTTGAGTGGTATAGAAATGTGCATGACACCAACCGAGGTAGGGCAGTATTTTTTCTTGCCCACTGATGATAGCTATTTGGTTACATCAATTTTCTATGTTGACATGGAATGCTTGTTTCCATGACATATCTTGAATGAATATACCATTAGTTGTGGCCTTGAACCAGAGCATTCTATCCTCCAGTTCATGGTGATCACCATCAATCTCCAACACCACCCCTATGACATTAGTCGGTAGTTTTATTCCCTCATTGCCGCCCTTGCTAATGGTCCCATGAATTGGTCGGTCATTTTGTTTAACTGCATTCATAGGGAATGCCAATTGGTTGTTAGGCAATTACACCAAGGCCATCGGCCAAAAACCTACCTTCCCTACCTACTTTCCATCCTATATCTCGGAGACTTCCCCATTACTGTCCATGTCCTTCTCATCCCGTGTTCACTAACCCCTCCATCCTCACCCACTAAAGAAGAAGATGAGAGTGTAAATCTCATCTTCCGATGAGAAAAAGGCCATGTTAACTCCAAAGATCTTCTTCTTCCAACATTACTGGTGCTCATTCAAGACCGGTTGTAGAACCATCTGCTACTGCTATTCACGCCTCTCTTGTCACCTATTCCACTTATTCTTTTCATTCTCATCGTGGTGTTTTCCAACCCTCCCCCACTCCCTCTCTCATCGATCGACCCTATTGTTCGTAAGGATCAGGCCATGCAGGATGCCATATCCTCGTCGTCTCCATCACCCCCACCACCACGAGCATCTCTAGTTCTGACTATGTCGCCATCCAATTCTTCCACCTCATCTTTGAATTATTCTCCACCCGATACTTCTCGGAGCTTGGAATGATCATCACCTTTGCCACCCAATTCTTCTTGGCATAATGCAGTACCTAAAGAGCCTACTGAAGAAGATGTCCTTGACCGATGCGGACTTCATGAATTTGGTCGTCTTAGTACCTACCTTCTACATATGCAAAGTTTGATTGCCTAAGACATGGATTGTTCCGTCCATACCTATGCAACATTGAA
Organism: Ceratopteris richardii; assembly: GCA_020310875.1. NCBI lineage: Eukaryota > Viridiplantae > Streptophyta > Polypodiopsida > Polypodiales > Pteridaceae > Ceratopteris > Ceratopteris richardii. Next base: position 24,969,006 of record CM035427.1, on the reverse strand, counting down.
CAATCACAATTTGTGGTTATAGCAATGCATTCACAGCTCTTGGATGAAGTAGCCACAAAGGAGTTCGACAACCATCAACTCCCTGTGGCACTATAAAGGGAACCAAAATAAGTTTCTTACTACAAAGGTTTTATGAGGAGGCTATGTGTGACATTGAAGTTTATAAGAAGAAGGCTTAGAATTTTCAAGAAGCCAATGATCATCATCTTTTGCGTATACAAGATTTCAAAAAAGAAATAATCATGGAAAATGTTGCCATTAACGAAGTCAAATTTCAATTACAGTGGCAAGTCCAAGATTATGAGATTATTTGATAGATTGTAGTCACTTTGCAGGAGACGAACAAGCAAATCTCTTCCAAAGTTGATCAACAAGAGGAAGTTGTAGTTTAGTCCCAGATTCATCATAAGACTCTATAAACTCAACTAGAACGAGAAATGGCTTTGAAGATGCAAGCTCTTCAAACTATGCAAACCGAATGCCGCATCAAAAATATATTATGAAAGAGAACTTCTATTTGAGAGAAGAAGAGAGAAGAATTTGGCTTGCAGCTGGCTGAGGTGTAGAGCAAAGCTATCATCACATCCGCATCTACATCCAGTGTTGTAGTTGATGGAGCAGTGCCATCACAACCTAGCAAAGTTCAATGATTGTTTAAAACAATGATTAATAAAATTAAATCTACATTCCAAGATGCCGAGGCCTCTTTTCACACAAATGTTCATACTCCTAATGACGAGCAAGAAGATGAGCGAATAAACGACTATATATATATATATATATATATATATATATATATATATATATATATATTGGTATTTTGTATAAATCATATTTTGCTTTGGTGAAGATTCCTGATGGAACCGGCGGACTAACTTGTAACCCTTCGTAGTAGTAATATAACTGATTCTCTGTCGGTGTAGAGAGAGAGGGACATGTATTGGATGTGTCGGACTATTGATCTATCATACTATTGTAGAAGTGTTTTGCTATACATTGAGTCCTCTGTAATTATATTCTCTTCTTGCCAATCTGTTTTGTTTCCAATTTCCCACAATACTTGAAGTTTGAAGAGACATGATACATCCACAATACACGATATTGAAGTGCACGATACATGATATTGTCTATGGAAGGTACAAGATACTCTTTACAAAGCTTCTCAAGATTTTACAAGGGATTTTAGGAAAAGAAAATTAGCCATTTAGCCATTTCTCAAACATTTTGGGGCCTACTTTTCTTTACTTCTTTCTTTTGCTTCCTTGTCTTTAGTCCTCTGCATCACCTTACGCAAAATTTTTTCTCCTATTCATTTCCTTCTCTAATCCTAACAAGTGTATATGCCCTATGAAGGTAAATATTTGTGAGAAAATTTATCTTCCCTAGTCATTCAAAGAGCTTTGATATAAGTGGAAAGAAATACCTATTTTTCCCATTTATCATAGTTAGGCCTTGATAATCTAAAACATTCAAAGCGAGGCTCCTATAGGGGACTTTGAGTGTCTGATAAATCCCTTGGTTAGGTTCTCATGAATTTCTTGTGAACTTTTTTAAGTTCTTTGGAAAATGGCCTATAGATCAGTCCAAAGTGTGGTTGGTGTCACTCTTGAAGTTTTATAACATAGTCATAGGGCATATATTCTGGTAGGATATCTCCATTCTTCTTATCAAAGATGTCTTGAAAATCATGACGCTTGCCTGGTAGTTTTATTGAATCTCCTTTCTAGAATAGATCATCATGTATGTCCTTTCTTATTAAGCGTATAAAATCTTTATCCCCTACACATGGTGGATTATTTTGGACATCTTGATAAGTTATCTTATTCTTTATCTAATCCGTTTTTGGATTTTGTTTCTTGTTTCAATGCATTCCAATGATAACATAGGTTTTGGGAATCGATATTAAATTAAAGGGTATGTGTGATTCATGATTAATAGGATTTACTCTTATTGGTATAATTTCCTTGGAGATACCTATGGTTGCTAGAGGCCTTCCATCTGCTACTTTGGTTGTTACATACTTATCCCTTTGAAGTATTGGGATATGATGTTTTTCTACTAAATCTTCATCAATGAAACAAGAGGACGCTCTAAAATCAACTAAGTCTTTTAGGAAAAGGGTTTTCTTAGGCATGATGAACTTGATAGGGGCAATAAAAGATTTTTATGGGTGTTCCTAGAATTATGAGATCCTTTCTTATGCCATGATCGGATTGTATGCTCTCATTTACAAGTTGACTTCTTTCCTTTCAAAATTTGAGAGGGTGACTATGGATCTTGGATTTTTTTTTGTATTTGTCCAATTTGTTAAAATATGCTTAGGGTTCAAATAGTAGAGACATAACTTGTTATTCTTCTTCTTTTTTCCTCTTGTGGGGAATGGGATTGAAACTTTTTTATGGTTGTTTCCATAGGTCCAAGCACAGAATCCTCTCTAAGAGTGTAATTGAAGGGATTTTGATGGTAGGGTCTTTCATTTAAGTGTTTTTATTGGTATTCCTTCAAGAAGTGATTATCCATTTGAATTATTGGTGACGTGTTCATTCACTATCTTGAACTCAATCATGCTGAGTAAAAATTATTGAACATTATCCTTGAAATTTTTGTTTTTTTTCCACTAGATTGGTGTCAAGATGGGTTTGAACCAGAGGAGAGTTTCAAAAACAAACATCCTTTGATGTGTCATCTAGGTTGCACGTAGATAAAAAGTTAAAAATTCCTTGAAACTTTGTGCAATCCTCAGGAAACTCTTTTTTAGCATGTAGGTCTTAGGTTCCTTATCAAATGATCGACTAGCATGTTGAAGTACTTGGTTATTTCATTGATTTCACTGAATATTCCTATTTTTTTCTTACATCTCATGGATAACTAATCACATACCCACATGATATTCCACCTTAATTTGTATCCATCATTAAGTTAGGTTCTCAACTTGTATGTGAGATTTTGAAGTGAAGCCAAAATTATTTTGAGTGTGTCTTCCATGGCATCTAGTCTTGAGAGAAGGTATTCTTGCCAAAATATGAAGGAATCACTAAATTATGGCCTCCAAAACTAGACTAGAAAAGTGATTGCCTCTCAACCTCCTCATGTTGAGAAAGACTAAGCCTATAAGGTGGCTTACAAATAGGGTTAGTGTTAGTAACTACCTCAATAGCATGGTCAATGTCCCCTCTCTCAGGTGGTAGCCCTCTAGGTAAGTCAGTGGGAAAAACATCTCTATACTCAAACATAAGATCTTTAAAACTTTTAACCACACACTCTTGCAAGAAAGAATAATAGAAAGTCCTATCCATATTTACATTCCTAGCATGAAAATATACATTAGATGAAATGTCTGTACAATGCTCAATATCCTAACTACACAATAAAAAGATCTCATGTACATGTTGAAATTGGCAAAGACTATACAACTCTAAAGATGAAATGAGAGGTGCACTAGGTACATCTCTCTCTCCCTGTATACAAAATTTACTTCCATTTCTTTCAAACTCAAGTGTGTTGTTTTGATAGCTTTTTAAGTGTGTCTCCCAACCCCCATAGCCACTCTCTTCCTAACACGAGGTATATCCTCTCCATATTCATAATTTCGAAGTCCATGTGATCTATATAATCCTGCATCTTGACTTCCAAATTGGATACCATAGTATCCCATATCCTCTTGTCTTCCCCTTGCATCATAGATACTATGTACTTATGTGCACTGGGCTGCGGGGGAATCTTTAGTTTCTTGACCAGAGCATAGTTTATAAAGTTATAGTGGCAAAGTCATCGTATACACTACCATGAAGTTTAACTAAGTCATGTGGTCCAAACTGAGGTGACCACAATGACTGAGTCAAACAACAGGTGTTCTCTATATCCTCATGCATCACTTCCACTTCCTTGCAGCTAGAGTTGCCATGAATAGGATGTGTCTGCACTAGGTGGACTGCCTTTTTGCCCTTGTCAAGGGCCGTACTACTCTCTGGCCCTCTCTTCTTTTCTTCTTCCTTCTTGAGTAGATAGTTCCCCTGTGAATGGCTAGGAGACAAACACCTAAAGCACATGTTCTCTCTTTTGGCCCTCTCAAACTGCTCTGTAGGTAACCTAGGCCCTTGTGATCTTTTTTTGTTAATGAAAATTTTATTTTTTCCCCAATGGTAACTTCTTCTTGAACTTAGTCGTGCTAAGAGGCTTGAGGGGCTGATCTGTCTCCATAGGAGTATATTGAGGATGTTTATGCTCCTCATAGATTTGTGCATAGTTGATTGCCTCCTCAAACGTCTTAGGTGTATTCCTTTTTATCTCTCTCTTGATGGCTTTATCTAAGCCTCTTACAAACCCTCTAGTTTTCAGGAACTCATCTAAGCCTTAAGTTTCAAAATGATATCCCTATAGTGGGATATGTAGACCATCCAAGGCCTACTTCTCTCGGTAATCCTATCCCACTCATCCCAGTTCCTCTCCTCCTCATTCTTAGAAAGAAACTCTTTTAGAAAAAGAGTTTCAAAATGAGTCCAATCTGTAGGGATAGAGTTCGCCTCCTTGAGACTCATCCACCACTTATAAGCACGCAGGCCAAGTGAGAGACTCACCTCTAACACACGGTACTCTGGTGGGGTGCCCTTCAGTTGATGCAAATCATGCCACTTTTGTAAAAAATTGTACATTGCATCCTTGTTTCTATCTTGATCATCCCCCATAAAGGTGGGTGGCTTTAAGTCTTTCAAGAGGGGAGCTTCCCTAGAGGTCTCTCCTTTGTGCTTACTAGGAAAAGAAGGATCTTTCCTAGTCATCTCTAGAGGAAGAGTAGGGGTTTCTCTTTCCTTCCTAGCTAGGAAAGAGGTGACCTGAGTCTCAAGTGAGATCATTTGAGAATTAAGCTGTTGAATGAGGGATGTAATGCTACCATATCTCTCTTTAGCCTAAGGATTTGTTCCTTTAAGTCTGCAAATTGGTCATGAGTAACAAACTTATCCAAAAGTTCCTCATAGGTATATTCTTCTTGTTGAGGCTCTTTTTCTTCTAGTTTTTCCTCTACTTCCTACCCCATTTCTACCTCTTCCATTCTAAGATCATGATCCTCTAGTTGCTCCTTAGATGGAGAAGTGTGTTCCATTATTTTTTTCCCTTTGGAATCCATGTTTCACTCCTCCCCAATCGCTAACTAGAGTATGTGAGAAGAAAGGAGGTAAATTTTAAATATTCAAGAAGAAGATAAATATATCACAAGAGCACTTCCTTGGTACAAAATGAGGCTACAGAAGCAAAATCCAAGTGATCTTTGAAGTTTGAGGTCGCTGATCTGCAATCGTCGCTAGGCACAAACAAAAATTTGAAATGTCCGATTGGTCTAGGGAGGTTCTAATCACCAAAAACCAACAAGAACAATGCCGAAATCATGTAGCAATCGCCCCAATTGGGCAAACTAAGTGAAATCGAAGCACGTTTGAAATTTGATAGTCCTTGCCAGTCCAAAAAATGTAGTCTAGCACTTCAAAGATATAAAGCTATCCCAAGTGAAAAAAGTAGATTTGGATGCCAAATGATGAAAAATAGGCCCGAAAGTGGCCACCTAGTTCTTGCTAAAGCACTATAGAGATATTTTAGTTGAACAAATCTTGTCCAAATCAAAAAGCAATGGTTTTTAAGCAAAGCTTAGATGTAGCTTCGTAACGTGATGAAGATTTTTGAAATTGGACGTCGTGTCACCAAGCTATGGCACGAAGAAGATATATATGTCAAGATTAGACTGTGGGAAAGACAATCTTCATGAAATAGTGACTTTGAGAGATCAAAACTGAGAAATTGAAGCCTTTATGATCATGTTACTGACCCATACCCAATCTCCATAGCCGATAATACATGAGTACATCCTTTTTTTTCCCAAATTCTAATCTATAGCATAAATTCTCTCCCCCCAAAGTTCAAGAAAAATTCGAATTTTCTCCAATCGCCAGCTTGGCTTTGTTCCATATTTGAAAAAACATGGAGTGAAGGTCGACGAGGTCTATTATCCCACATGTGTGCTTGCAGCCACTGTTTAGCAATATAATAAAAGGTAGATAGGAAGCTTCATTCCCTCACCCAAGAGGAGGGGAAGAGGAGAGAAGAGGCTCTCCCTCTCTCTTTGTGAGCACGTGGGCACTTTGTTGCTCCTTTCATGAGTGTGTGGGCGCTTGGTTTCTCTCTTTGTGGGCGTGTAGATGGCTCTTATCTAAGCAACATGCATCTCCTACTCTGATACCAATGTTGATTCCCTAATGAGGCCTCTCATTTTGAGGAAAATTTTGCAAGCATCTCCATAGCTCTTCTTCGCATGGAGACTCATACAGATCCTTTTCGTTCTTGCTACCTAGCCACGCAATGACACTACTAATTCTCTCTCTCTCTCTAATTGCCATGAAAGCCGTTAGTCATGGCCTCTCACATGAGTGCCACTTGGCACTCATGTGAGTATCCTTCTTTAGATGTCTAAGAGGTGGTTCACACTCCTTACACCCACCTTATAAAGGATACTCTAGATAACAATGTACAAGTCCATTTTGTGCAAGCCAAGGTGTCCTTGAGCTTGAGAAGTCTAAGTAGGTAGTTCATACCCATTTTCATAATTTTTGGAAGCCGTTACGAACCTCAAATTAAATGTAGAACCTATATTTTAACTATGCCAGTCACTAGATGTGAAACCGGTCAAAACTAGGCAAAACCTATAAATATAGCTAGAGAGCTCATTTTGAGAACTTTTTGATACTAGTAGCATTTGGGGTAGTAGAGCTATTGTAACTAGTTAGCGATGAATACAGGTTCTTTTCTTGCCTTCCATTGATCTCCATCGCCACTTTCCTCGTGTGTGTGTGTGTGTATGTGTGTGTATACATTTGTGTTTCTCACCATCACCTTCACTCACTTCACTCATTTTCACTATCTCAAATCTTGGAATCTGTTAGCATTTTCTAGGAATTAAGTGATTTATGACAAAGAAGGTATATATCTACTTTAGATTAAATATTTACTAGATATATTTGGTAAGTTTGGGATGAATGGATGCAAGCCACTCATGCAACCTAGAGAGCCAAATACAAAGCTTTATGCAAATCAAGGACAACTAATTGAAGAAATTACATTGTATAGAAGCATTATGGGTAGTCTCAAGTATGCTATAATTACAAGAAATAACTTATCATTCTTCTAAGTGTCTTCAATTTTTGAGTTCAACTATTGATGAACATTTAAATAGAGCAAGATGAGTACTTAGTTACATCAAGCATACAATCAACTAAGGGTTATTATGTTGATGAGATGCATCCATCTACTTCATTTCCATTTGTATCCATATGAGTGAATCTCCATTTTGTATCTAGGGGACACTCCATTTCATATTACTTTAGTTGTAACTCATTGTATTTGGGTACCTTGCCATTCGCTTTTACTTATATTCATTTTCCTACAAGGCAAATTATCCCACATATCATGTACTTTGGAGAACCTTGTCCAACTCTATATAATGAGGGCATCTCCACCACTTTGTATTTGGTTAGAAGCTTGTAGAGCCTACGTTTTGTTCTTGGCATCTCATTTCTAATCCATGTGAGTTTTAAACACACGTGTCTATTTTCTACGTGGTATCAAAGAATGAAGTGGAGGAGTTGGTGGTTCTTTTGGAAATGGTGTTGGAAATTTTGGTGGTGGTGCTTGAGTTTAGCAGTGTGTTTTTATGCTCATTGAGAGAAGCCTCTTTTTTCCATCATTTTATGCTATTTGGGGTCATATCTTTCCCATGTTCTAACCCTCCCACCCACTCTTTCATCCATCTTTCCACCCCTTTAACCCCATTCTCCCATCATCCTACCCTCTTTGTGGACACATTTGATGGTTTATCCCATGTTCTGTAGTTGGTAGTATATCTCACATAACCAAATTGTTTATAAGCAGTTTGTTGTGGTCATTCTTTTGTATCCATATGCATTTTTGAGCCAAACCTTATAGCATAGAGTCTACTCTCTCAATTCTCAACACTATTGTAGAAACATTGTTTATTCACCATACATGACTAGCTCATACTCTATTACAATCTAGCTTTGATTATTTTTACCCTTTAATATAGCAAATGTGTAAAGGTCACGTTTTGAAACCTGTAACTATAATCCTTTTTGTTTGGATCTGCACACCCATTATACTTCGTTTGGAATTGTCTATGAAAGAGCATCATGGTGAAGATGGGCACCACACACTACCATGTGATGATTGCGTTGTACTGAGTTGGATGATATCTCTCTCTATCTTTTGTTAGCCATTAAAAATAGAAGGAGGAGGTAGTACAAAGAGGTCGCCCTATGGATCTACATCATTGTCTCTATATTTTCACAGAGATGCAATTTGTACGGTTTTCTCCCTCATGCCTTTTGCTTTCTCTTTCACTATATCAGAGAGTTGAAGAGTGGAATATTAGGCATGATTGCCTAAGCACTAATGAACTTTAATAATTTTGCCAGCTCTAACAACTTTTGATTGTAGAATCCCTACTTTATGGAAACTCTATTGCACCATCCTTCACTAAGTACCCATTCTAGTAATCCCCAAAAAACATAAAACTGTATCTCTCTCTCTCATACCCACTTGGCATAAGACTCCTCATTTTGGAACTCCAAGCATTACAAGTTCCCCACCATATTAATATAGAATATAAAGGGTCACTTTGTATTCTCCAAGGTGTTCAACCTTCATTTCTTGCAGACTTTGGCACTAAGTGCCCTACAACCTTTGTAAACTCCAAGCAATATAAAAAGAAACTTGTGTGTGTGCTTGGGAGCACTACTCTAAGACGGCAACCATATCTCTAAGTGCATATTGAGCTATTCTAAGCCCCCAAGGTATCAACATGTCCAAAGGGCTAGTATAAGCCTCTACTTAACCCATATTTTGGTACATGCTTCTATTTCCAAGTATTGTGGTCCAATGTCAAAGATATTGAAAAGAGCTACAATGTCTACCATTTTTTACATGATGTCTTTGAGTATGTTGTACTTTCAATCACTCACTCCTATGTTCGTGCCCAAGGATGAAAGGTTGAATGGCACACACTACAATTTGTGAAAGTATATGATTAACGCTTACTTATACACAAACATGAGTCTGATAAGGATAGGCACCTAGCTACATGGAACATTGAGGGCCCTAGGACAACTTTTGCTACCCTATGATGAGTTAACTAAATGACATATTACTTCTTGAAAAACTTCTCATGAGGCCTAGAGAATACTTCAAGATCTCTATGAGGATAAGACTCCCTCTAGAATTTATGCCTTAGAAGCAGAATTCTATAACCTCTCCATTAGGCCCCTAGATCTCATCACCAAAGTAATTTCCACTTTTGAAGATTACCAAAGAAGAATTATGTTGCATGGCAGATCGGTATCAAGTGAAGATATGGCTATTAGTCTTCTAAAAAAGATTCCTAATTCATATGAAACGTTTGTAACAACATTTTACAATCAAATTCAAGTGTTAACCTAGAAAGAAGTGAGAAGAATCTTCATCCTCCACGACTTGTGAACAAATACTTCAACATCGCAAGATGTAGCCATGAAAGCTAAAGGTCCCTTCAACAAATCGAAGGACTATAGTAATCCCTTTAGAAATCCTCCTAATCAAGGCTCTAGTCACTCTTTAAAGATGTCTACATGCAATTACTGTGGAGAATCAAGGCATATAGAGAAGTTTTGCTATAAGAAGAAGACAATTCTAAAGCATCTACTTTCAAGAATTAAGTGAAGTCCTCTATAGATAGGTGTCATTGTTCAAATGAAGATCTCTTATCTCAATAGAGTTCAATGCTCTATTCACTTCTAGATCATCATAGGAATCGATATTTGATAGTGGTGCAACCTCTCACATGTGCAATGATCATGAGTCATTTGTTTTAGGAGTTAGAAGACCACAAAGGTGAAGTATACTTAGGAAATAATGAGAGTCTTCCAATTGAAGGTATTTGCAAAGTTCAAATCACAAATCATCGAGGAGAACACAAAGCTTTATCAATTGTAATTTTTTGTACTAAATCTTTTTATGAATATCATCTCTGTCAAATCCATTACAAATCATCACTAACAAGTTTTGTTTGACAACACATCAGTGAAAGTGATTGATCCTACATCAAGGACATCATAGCCCAAGGCATCAAGGATAAAGTTTTGTACAAACTCCATGCTTTCTTAATAAGGAATCAAATTTCACCCTTTGGCACTAGAGATATGATCATACATCCTATTTAACCAAGATCTCAACATCTTACTTGGTTAAGGGTATACCCAAGATTGAACAAGTGCAAGATATTTGTCAAGCTTGCAGTCAAGGCAAGAAACATAGGGTTCTTGTTCTTGAAGAGGCTTTCATTTGAGCAAGGAATCATCTAGCCCTAGTACACATGGATATTTGTGGACCAATGAATACCACATCACTACGTGGATCACTCCAGTTCTTTCTCTTAGTAGATGATCAAACGAGATACATACATATCTATTTCCTAAAGTCTAAGGTAGATACGTTTTCTAAGTTCAAAGAATGGATCTATCAAGTTGAGGATGAGGCATCAAGTTTATTAATTCATCAACCATGGCTTTGACAACTTCTTGAAACAAAAGGGCATCAAGACGCAAGCCATTCAACCTCATACTCCATCCCAATATGGAGTGGATGAAAGAAAGATCCAAAGAATCATGGAAACAATATGCACTATGCTTTATGAAAAAGCCTTATCATTCAACTTTTGGGCCGAATTTATCCACTTTGCACTTCACATCATCAATAGAGGTTTCACAAGTGCATTACACAACAAGAATCCATTTGAAACCTACTATGAATGCAATACCAATGTCAACCACTTTCGAGTGTTTGTAAATGAAGCATTTGTACATGTTCCAAAAGAGAATATGCATAAGTTGGTATCTAAGTCCAAGAAACATCTATTCATTGGCTATAGTGAGCACCCTAAGGCATGCACATTGTATAGTGTTGAGAACCACTCCACCATTTCAAAAGATATCATCTTTGATGAAGCCTAGAGTTAAGCAAATAAAGGTCCAAGTTTAATTTTGAGTCCACCAGTCTATAATTTGAAGGGGGACATAGTTATCTCTAAGGAAAACTCAAAATCAATTACTTCTCACCATCCTAGGGGATCTCAAAGGTTCATCGAGAAGCAACTATGGTAATTATGCACTTATGCACCAACTTCAACAAATTCTAGAGCCACTGTGTTAATTATGCACTTACGCACCAACTTCAAAAATATTCTAGAGCCTTCCAATTTTAAAGAAACTCAAGGTCAACCTAAGTGGGAAGAGGTTACACAAACAAAATGGATGCAATAAAAAATAACAATACTTAGACAATTGTTCGAAAGCCTACTAATCATCAAGTTATCGGAGTTAAGTTGCTATACAAAGTTAAGTACAAATCAGATGGTACCTTGGACAAGTACAAAGCAAGACTTGTAGCTAAGGGTTATAAGCAAAAGTATGAAATTGATTATGAAGAAAGCTTTGACCCTACTACATGGTTTACAACTATAAGAATCATTCTTGCATTCAATGAACAATTCAAATGTACCGTCTACCAAAATGACATCAAAAGTGCTTTGCTAAATGGTGATTTTCAAGAAGAGGTATATGTAGAACAACCTGAAGGTTTCAAGATCAAATTCAAGGAAGAACGTGTATACAAACTTCACAAAGTGCTATATGAAATTAAGAAAGCTCCTAGGGCTTAGTATGAAGAACTCCACAACTCCTCAAAGATAAATGATTTCAAAGGAGCATTCCCAATGCTAAACTATACATATACCACAAAGAGTCCTTAGTTGAAATAATCATTCTTTATGTAGATGACTTGATTTTCACAAGATTAGATGATGAATGCATCCAATTCATCACACGACTTCACCTTAAGTACTCCATCAGAGATCTTTACATCTTAGGCATGGAAGTTTGGTAGATGAAAGACGATATATCCCTCTCCCATAAAAAGTACTACTCTAATCTTCTTAACAGGGGTATAACATGGACTAGTCTCACTCAATATCCACACCACTTGATCTAAACATCAAGTTGACACTGAAAGGCTCATCATCAGTAGCGAATGTGCATGCTTATCAATAGCTTGCTGGATCTCTACTTTACTTGGCCAACACAGAGACCAAATATTGCCTATGTAGTTGACGAGTTAAGTCAATTTGCACATTAGCCTCCTGAGACACATTGGAATGCTACTCACATACCACTACAATACCTAGCCCTCATCGGGCATCTAGAGGGATCATTGATCTTGTAGGACATTCAAATTTAGATTCACGAAAATTGGTGAGCATACTCAAGGTGATTAAGAGTTCAAAACTACTTAACTTTGTGGTGTCAAAAACACAATTTGAGCTCGTTTTGGACTTCAAATGCACTATCATAATGCTTGTGTAGGGAATTTCTTCCTTTTGTGCCAAACATATATATGGGTTTCCATTCACCAACACAAGCATCTTGAAGTCTATTATAGATCTAGTAGAGCTCAACATGGTATTTTTGTTAAAAATTTTGAGATATAGTCATTTTTCTACATCAAGGTATTTTAGTAAGTGGCCATGGCTAAAAGCAATGATGTATTTGCTATGTTGGCTATTGAGCACAAGTTGGATGGTACTAAATACAAATTATGGGCATATATAATGCACCATGTAATGATAGCAAAAGGATTGTACAATATTGTGCAGGTTGTTGAAAAACAACCTACTACACCTACAAATATGCTTCTTGAAGGTGATGTGGATGATGTTGAGGATGACGATCTTCAAATTCTTGTTCATGCTACAGTTTTTGTTGCACCTACTATAGAGCAACTTTGTTGGGATGGCAGAGATGCTCAAGGACATGCATTGATAGCTTTGTCTATCAGACGTTCCATGATCCCTCATATTTGCTCTTGCAAAACAGCAAAGGATGCATGTGATACACTTACCATGTTGTACGAGGCAAGAAATGAGGCTCTCGTTGCTTACCTCCAAAAAAGGTTGGAGAGTGAGCATATGAATGAAGGAGATTCTATGGATAATTTTTGACAAAGATCAAAGATTTGAAGGAACATTTGATTTTTGTTGATGAAGTCTTACCAGATAGCTCACTTATACAACCTATTATTAATGGTCTTCTAGGTTCATATTATATGTTTTTTCTTCTACTATTTGATTGATGATGAAAGGCAATCCAAATGCCTTAACATTCGAGGAGTTATTCTTAGTTTTGTTGCAAGAAGATAAGTCTAGGTAGAATAGGTCAACCATGCTTGTTGCACATGAAGCTTTCTTATCTAGTCAAACGGGCATTTGAAAATGGAGCTCATCTACTAGCAAGTAGAAATATGCTAATTCTGCATACTCAAAAAAGAAAGAAAAAGATGAGAAGAAAACAAAAAAAGAAAAAATTGTTTTGCAAATTCTATAAAGGAAATGATCATGTCCTAAAGAGTTTTACAAAACAGGTTGCAAAGAGGCTAAGAAAAAAGAGGCAAGAATGGTTGTTGCAGAGGCCTCAATACCTAAAATAGAGTGTGCTAATCTTGTGTAGAATGAAGAATGGGTGTTTACTGCTATTTGTAGTTATGATCCATGTTCTCATGAATAGTGTATGTCTATAGTAGAATCAGATGTTTGGTACTTTGATAGTGGGCAACCTAACATATTATCTTGTAGTGTAATTTCTTAAGTTCACTTGAGCTTGCAGCTACAGAGAATATTGTCACATGCACTAACAACTCCTCCCATCATGTAATGGGAGTTTGTAAGATCACTTTGACTACATCTCATGGTATTTCTTTAACATTGTCAAATGATTTGTTTGTGCCAGGGATCAAGAAAAATCTATTATTAGTTTCAGCATTAGCAAAGATCAACTTGGTTGTGAACATTATTGATGATAGATGTATAGTTCATGATCTTTCAAATGGTGATGTTATTATTGCTTCATACATTTTATGTCTTGGGTTGTATAAGCTCATCGTTAGGCAAAATATATGAATGATTTAGCATGTGCAGTTCAAGATTCTTAGGCTATCTTAGATGCAAAGCTTTGGCATGCATGCTTTTTTCATCTAAATTATGCTAGTTTGCTAAGATTGTAGAAATATGAAATGGTGTCCTCTCTGCCCAAACTTGAGCCACCTTGTAAACATGTTTGTGAAGGTTGTATTTTTGGCAAAATGTAGCATTCCTCCTTCCCAAAAGATGGTTTAGATTGAGCTACTCAGAAATTGCAGCTTGTTCTAGTGATGTCTATGGTTTTATGCAAACACCTTCCCTTGGGAAGTACCTTTACTTCGTGACTTTTATCAATGATTTCTCTAGGAATGTATGGATGTATCGATTGAAAGAAAACTCTAAAGTGTTTGCACACTTCCAATACTTTCTGGTTTTGCCTGAAAATCAATTAGCATGTAAAATGGGCACCCTATGTTCTTATCGAGGGGGGATATATATGTCTTCTTATTTTAATGCATTTCTAGTTGAACATGAGATAAACATCATTGTGGAGTGCCATATGCACCTCAATAGAATGGAGCTACTAAAAGGAAACACACATCACAAGTGTATGGTGAAAAGTCAAGCTTTGTCACATAGCTTTTGGCTTGAGTATGTTATGTGTGCAGCTTATGTATTTAACAGGTGTCCCACCAAAGCACTGTAGTTAATCACTCCATATGAAGCTTGGCATGGTCTTAATCCATCTATTGCTCATCTACGTGTCTTTGGTTGTCTGACATATGCATTAACATAGAAAATTGGAAGATAAAGTAAATAAATGTATGTTTGCTAGGTACAGTTCTGAAACCAAAGGTTGTCATATGTATCATCCATTGGTTAAATGCATTTTGGTTAGCCATGATGTTGTTTTTGTGGAAGATGTAGTTCAACCATTACTTTTATGCACTAAGGAGACATTAGTTAGCTCCAAAGATGTGTATGACACTTTGCTACCTCTGTTTATAGGTGGAAAACCTAATGCTGGTCCAAATGATGCAATTCCTCAACCTTTATAGGTTTCACATGATGATGTAGATCATTCTATTTCTGATGCAGATTTACATGATGCACTTGTTGATGAGAGGGCTGATATGTCTAAATGGTTGGTAGAGACTTTGCGAGATAACAAATTAGATGCACCTTTTTCATGTCATACTCGTTCAAGCTCTGATAGTGCTTGTTTTGCATTAGATTGCTATGTTATGGTTGCCTCTAGTATCAGTAATGATGAGCCTATTTCTTTTGATGAAGCACAAAATTCAAAAGATTGGATGGCCACTATGCAATCAAATTTGATGCTATTATGAAGAATGGTACATGGTCATTATGTGATTTTCCTTCTAGCAAGGAGGCCACTACATTAAGTGGGTATATAACTTGAAGCATAAGCCTGATGGAACAATTGATAAGTATTAGACTAGGCTTGTTGCAAAAGGTTATGCTCAACAAAGAGGCATAATGAGACCTTTTCTCCCACATGTCGAATGACTACTATTCGTAGCATTTGTGCAATTGAGCTCATCATGGTTGCAATGTACATCAGTTGAACATTAAAAATGCATCTTTGAATGGTGAATTACATGATAAAGGGTATGTTTTTTTGCCCCATGGTTTTGTGCAAAAAGAGTGTATGTTTTTTTGCCCCATGGTTTTGTGAAAAAAGGGCATGAAAACAAAGTGTGCAGGTTGAAAAGTGAATTATATTCTTTCAACCAAGCACCACATGCTTGGTATGAAAAGATACATGCCTATTGGATTGCACATGGTTTTGAGGACAATCCAAGTGAGAGCAGCTTATATGGTAAGCATGCAAATGATGTGATTTTGATCATTGTTGTCTATGTTGATGATGTGCTGATCACTGGTCCTAATGAGAAGCATGTTTATCATTTTAAGGCTGATTTGCATGCCTCATTTGAGATGTCAAATTTGGGGCATGTGCATCATTATTTGGCCATTCAATTTATGCAAGTTGATGGCACACTAGCTGTGTGTCAAACAAAATATATTCACACACTATTATAGCATTTTGGCCTTGAAGACTACAAACCTATTGCCAGTCCTATGGAGATAGGTTAACAATTGAGTCTTTATGATGCTTCCAATGCATTTGATGTTGTTCTCTATTAGCTTGCTATTGGATGCTTGATTTACTTATGCATAACACAGCTTGATATTCCATTTTTGTTGTCTCACAGATGAGAAAGTTTATGAATTGCCATGTGTTACTCTAGTATGATGGTAAGCACCACGTTAAGAAGCTCCACCTCCTTAATGTCAATCCGTGTAAGAGATAGGAGTGATATGAAGATCGTGAATGCGAGATGTAGTGAGAGTGAAGGTGAGAAGCATAGAGATGCACACACACACACACAAGAAAGCGACAAGCAAGACACAATGGAAGGTTGAAAGTCGATTCTATTACTCAAGAACACTCTTATAAGCTCAAGCTTTCACAAGTTTACACTAGCTTATACCATCTAACCTCAAAAATGAGCTCTCTAGCTCTATTTATAGTTTTTTGAGTAGCTTTGACCGGTTTCACATCATGTCTGGCATAGTTAAAAAATAGGTTCTAGGTGCTATTTGAAGGTCTAAATGAGAGATCTTTACATCTTAGGCATGGAAGTTTGGTAGATGAAAGACGATATATCCCTCTCCCATAAAAAGTACTACTCTAATCTTCTTAACAGGGGTATAACATGGACTAGTCTCACTCAATATCCACACCACTTGATCTAAACATCAAGTTGACACTGAAAGGCTCATCATCAGTAGCGAATGTGCATGCTTATCGATAGCTTGCTGGATCTCTACTTTACTTGGCCAACACAGAGACCAAATATTGCCTATGTAGTTGACGAGTTAAGTCAATTTGCACATTAGCCTCCTGAGACACATTGGAATGCTACTCACATACCACTACAATACCTAGCCCTCATCGGGCATCATGGTCTTTTGTATAGAGGGATCATTGATCTTGTAGGACATTCAAATTTAGATTCACGAAAATTGGTGAGCATACTCAAGGTGATTAAGAGTTCAAAACTACTTAACTTTGTGGTGTCAAAAACACAATTTGAGCTCGTTTTGGACTTCAACTGCACTATCATAATGCTTGTGTAGGGAATTTCTTCCTTTTGTGCCAAACATATATATGGGTTTCCATTCACCAACACAAGCATCTTGAAGTCTATTATAGATCTAGTAGAGCTCAACATGGTATTTTTGTTAAAAATTTTGAGATATAGTCATTTTTCTACATCAAGGTATTTTAGTAAGTGGCCATGGCTAAAAGCAATGATGTATTTGCTATGTTGGCTATTGAGCACAAGTTGGATGGTACCAAATACACATTATGGGCATATATAATGCACCATGTAATGATAGCAAAAGGACTGTACAATATTGTGCAGGTTGTTGAAAAACAACCTACTACACCTACAAATATGCTTCTTGAAGGTGATGTGGATGATGTTGAGGATGACGATCTTCAAATTCTTGTTCATGCTACAGTTTTTGTTGCACCTACTATAGAGCAACTTTGTTGGGATGGCAGAGATGCTCAAGGACATGCATTGATAGCTTTGTCTATCAGACGTTCCATGATCCCTCATATTTGCTCTTGCAAAACAGCAAAGGATGCATGTGATACACTTACCATGTTGTACGAGGCAAGAAATGAGGCTCTCGTTGCTTACCTCCAAAAAAGGTTGGAGAGTGAGCATATGAATGAAGGAGATTCTATGGATAATTTTTGACAAAGATCAAAGATTTGAAGGAACATTTGATTTTTGTTGATGAAGTCTTACCAGATAGCTCACTTATACAACCTATTATTAATGGTCTTCTAGGTTCATATTATATGTTTTTTCTTCTACTATTTGATTGATGATGAAAGGCAATCCAAATGCCTTAACATTCGAGGAGTTATTCTTAGTTTTGTTGCAAGAAGATAAGTCTAGGTAGAATAGGTCAACCATGCTTGTTGCACATGAAGCTTTCTCATCTAGTCAAACGGGCATTTGAAAATGGAGCTCATCTACTAGCAAGTAGAAATATGCTAATTCTGCATACTCAAAAAAGAAAGAAAAAGATGAGAAGAAAACAAAAAAAGAAAAAATTGTTTTGCAAATTCTATAAAGGAAATGATCATGTCCTAAAGAGTTTTACAAAACAGGTTGCAAAGAGGCTAAGAAAAAAGAGGCAAGAATGGTTGTTGCAGAGGCCTCAATACCTAAAATAGAGTGTGCTAATCTTGTGTAGAATGAAGAATGGGTGTTTACTGCTATTTGTAGTTATGATCCATGTTCTCATGAATAGTGTATGTCTATAGTAGAATCAGATGTTTGGTACTTTGATAGTGGGCAACCTAACATATTATCTTGTAGTGTAATTTCTTAAGTTCACTTGAGCTTGCAGCTACAGAGAATATTGTCACATGCACTAACAACTCCTCCCATCATGTAACGGGAGTTTGTAAGATCACTTTGACTACATCTCATGGTATTTCTTTAACATTGTCAAATGATTTGTTTGTGCCAGGGATCAAGAAAAATCTATTATTAGTTTCAGCATTAGCAAAGATCAACTTGGTTGTGAACATTATTGATGATAGATGTATAGTTCATGATCTTTCAAATGGTGATGTTATTATTGCTTCATACATTTTATGTCTTGGGTTGTATAAGCTCATCGTTAGGCAAAATATATGAATGATTTAGCATGTGCAGTTCAAGATTCTTAGGCTATCTTAGATGCAAAGCTTTGGCATGCATGCTTTTTTCATCTAAATTATGCTAGTTTGCTAAGATTGTAGAAATATGAAATGGTGTCCTCTCTGCCCAAACTTGAGCCACCTTGTAAACATGTTTGTGAAGGTTGTATTTTTGGCAAAATGTAGCATTCCTCCTTCCCAAAAGATGGTTTAGATTGAGCTACTCAGAAATTGCAGCTTGTTCTAGTGATGTCTATGGTTTTATGCAAACACCTTCCCTTGGGAAGTACATTTACTTCGTGACTTTTATCAATGATTTCTCTAGACATGTATGGATGTATCGATTGAAAGAAAACTCTAAAGTGTTTGCACACTTCAAATACTTTCTGGTTTTGCCTGAAAATCAATTAGCATGTAAAATGGGCACCCTATGTTCTTATCGAGGGGGGATATATATGTCTTCTTATTTTAATGCATTTCTAGTTGAACATGAGATAAACATCATTGTGGAGTGCCATATGCACCTCAATAGAATGGAGCTACTAAAAGGAAACACACATCACAAGTGTATGGTGAAAAGTCAAGCTTTGTCACATAGCTTTTGGCTTGAGTATGTTATGTGTGCAGCTTATGTATTTAACAGGTGTCCCACCAAAGCACTGTAGTTAATCACTCCATATGAAGCTTGGCATGGTCTTAATCCATCTATTGCTCATCTACGTGTCTTTGGTTGTCTGACATATGCATTAACATAGAAAATTGGAAGATAAAGTAAATAAATGTATTTTTGCTAGGTACAGTTCTGAAACCAAAGGTTGTCATATGTATCATCCATTGGTTAAATGCATTTTGGTTAGCCATGATGTTGTTTTTGTGGAAGATGTAGCTCAACCATTACTTTTATGCACTAAGGAGACATTAGTTAGCTCCAAAGATGTGTATGACACTTTGCTACCTCTGTTTATAGGTGGAAAACCTAATGCTGGTCCAAATGATGCAATTCCTCAACCTTTATAGGTTTCACATGATGATGTAGATCATTCTATTTCTGATGCAGATTTACATGATGCACTTGTTGATGAGAGGGCTGATATGTCTAAATGGTTGGTAGAGACTTTGCGAGATAACAAATTAGATGCACCTTTTTCATGTCATACTCGTTCAAGCTCTGATAGTGCTTTGTTTTGCATTAGATTGCTATGTTATGGTTGCCTCTAGTATCAGTAATGATGAGCCTATTTCTTTTGATGAAGCACAAAATTCAAAAGATTGGATGGCCACTATGCAATCAAATTTGATGCTATTATGAAGAATGGTACATGGTCATTATGTGATTTTCCTTCTAGCAAGGAGGCCACTACATTAAGTGGGTATATAACTTGAAGCATAAGCCTGATGGAACAATTGATAAGTATTAGACTAGGCTTGTTGCAAAAGGTTATGCTCAACGAAGAGGCATAATGAGACCTTTTCTCCCACATGTCGAATGACTACTATTCGTAGCATTTGTGCAATTGAGCTCATCATGGTTGCAATGTACATCAGTTGAACATTAAAAATGCATCTTTGAATGGTGAATTACATGATAAAGGGTATGTTTTTTTGCCCCATGGTTTTGTGCAAAAAGAGTGTATGTTTTTTTGCCCCATGGTTTTGTGAAAAAAGGGCATGAAAACAAAGTGTGCAGGTTGAAAAATGAATTATATTCTTTCAACCAAGCACCACATGCTTGGTATGAAAAGATACATGCCTATTGGATTGCACATGGTTTTGAGGACAATCCAAGTGAGAGCAGCTTATATGGTAAGCATGCAAATGATGTGATTTTGATCATTGTTGTCTATGTTGATGATGTGCTGATCACTGGTCCTAATGAGAAGCATGTTTATCATTTTAAGGCTGATTTGCATGCCTCATTTGAGATGTCAAATTTGGGGCATGTGCATCATTATTTGGCCATTCAGTTTATGCAAGTTGATGGCACACTAGCTGTGTGTCAAACAAAATATATTCACACACTATTATAGCATTTTGGCCTTGAAGACTACAAACCTATTGCCAGTCCTATGGAGATAGGTTAACAATTGAGTCTTTATGATGCTTCCAATGCATTTGATGTTGTTCTCTATTAGCTTGCTATTGGATGCTTGATTTACTTATGCATAACACAGCTTGATATTCCATTTTTGTTGTCTCACAGATGAGAAAGTTTATGAATTGCCATGTGTTACTCTAGTATGATGGTAAGCACCACGTTAAGAAGCTCCACCTCCTTAATGTCAATCCGTGTAAGAGATAGGAGTGATATGAAGATCGTGAATGCGAGATGTAGTGAGAGTGAAGGTGAGAAGCATAGAGATGCACACACACACACACAAGAAAGCGACAAGCAAGACACAATGGAAGGTTGAAAGTCGATTCTATTACTCAAGAACACTCTTATAAGCTCAAGCTTTCACAAGTTTACACTAGATTATACCATCTAACCTCAAAAATGAGCTCTCTAGCTCTATTTATAGTTTTTTGAGTAGCTTTGACCGGTTTCACATCATGTCTGGCATAGTTAAAAAATAGGTTCTAGGTGCTATTTGAAGGTCTAAATGAGAGATCTTTACATCTTAGGCATGGAAGTTTGGTAGATGAAAGACGATATATCCCTCTCCCATAAAAAGTACTACTCTAATCTTCTTAACAGGGGTATAACATGGACTAGTCTCACTCAATATCCACACCACTTGATCTAAACATCAAGTTGACACTGAAAGGCTCATCATCAGTAGCGAATGTGCATGCTTATCGATAGATTGCTGGATCTCTACTTTACTTGGCCAACACAGAGACCAAATATTGCCTATGTAGTTGACGAGTTAAGTCAATTTGCACATTAGCCTCCTGAGACACATTGGAATGCTACTCACATACCACTACAATACCTAGCCCTCATCGGGCATCATGGTCTTTTGTATAGAGGGATCATTGATCTTGTAGGACATTCAAATTTAGATTCACGAAAATTGGTGAGCATACTCAAGGTGATTAAGAGTTCAAAACTACTTAACTTTGTGGTGTCAAAAACACAATTTGAGCTCGTTTTGGACTTCAAATGCACTATCATAATGCTTGTGTAGGGAATTTCTTCCTTTTGTGCCAAACATATATATGGGTTTCCATTCACCAACACAAGCATCTTGAAGTCTATTATAGATCTAGTAGAGCTCAACATGGTATTTTTGTTAAAAATTTTGAGATATAGTCATTTTTCTACATCAAGGTATTTTAGTAAGTGGCCATGGCTAAAAGCAATGATGTATTTGCTATGTTGGCTATTGAGCACAAGTTGGATGGCACCAAATACACATTATGGGCATATATAATGCACCATGTAATGATAGCAAAAGGATTGTACAATATTGTGCAGGTTGTTGAAAAACAACCTACTACACCTACAAATATGCTTCTTGAAGGTGATGTGGATGATGTTGAGGATGACGATCTTCAAATTCTTGTTCATGCTACAGTTTTTGTTGCACCTACTATAGAGCAACTTTGTTGGGATGGCAGAGATGCTCAAGGACATGCATTGATAGCTTTGTCTATCAGATGTTCCATCATCCCTCATATTTGCTCTTGCAAAACAGCAAAGGATGCATGTGATACACTTACCATGTTGTACGAGGCAAGAAATGAGGCTCTCGTTGCTTACCTCCAAAAAAGGTTGGAGAGTGAGCATATGAATGAAGGAGATTCTATGGATAATTTTTGACAAAGATCAAAGATTTGAAGGAACATTTGATTTTTGTTGATGAAGTCTTACCAGATAGCTCACTTATACAACCTATTATTAATGGTCTTCTAGGTTCATATTATATGTTTTTTCTTCTACTATTTGATTGATGATGAAAGGCAATCCAAATGCCTTAACATTCGAGGAGTTATTCTTAGTTTTGTTGCAAGAAGATAAGTCTAGGTAGAATAGGTCAACCATGCTTGTTGCACATGAAGCTTTCTTATCTAGTCAAACGGGCATTTGAAAATGGAGCTCATCTACTAGCAAGTAGAAATATGCTAATTCTGCATACTCAAAAAAGAAAGAAAAAGATGAGAAGAAAACAAAAAAAGAAAAAATTGTTTTGCAAATTCTATAAAGGAAATGATACGTCCTAAAGAGTTTTACAAAACAGGTTGCAAAGAGGCTAAGAAAAAAGAGGCAAGAATGGTTGTTGCAGAGGCCTCAATACCTAAAATAGAGTGTGCTAATCTTGTGTAGAATGAAGAATGGGTGTTTACTGCTATTTGTAGTTATGATCCATGTTCTCATGAATAGTGTATGTCTATAGTAGAATCAGATGTTTGGTACTTTGATAGTGGGCAACCTAACATATTATCTTGTAGTGTAATTTCTTAAGTTCACTTGAGCTTGCAGCTACAGAGAATATTGTCACATGCACTAACAACTCCTCCCATCATGTAATGGGAGTTTGTAAGATCACTTTGACTACATCTCATGGTATTTCTTTAACATTGTCAAATGATTTATTTGTGCCAGGGATCAAGAAAAATCTATTATTAGTTTCAGCATTAGCAAAGATCAACTTGGTTGTGAACATTATTGATGATAGATGTATAGTTCATGATCTTTCAAATGGTGATGTTATTATTGCTTCATACATTTTATGTCTTGGGTTGTATAAGCTCATCGTTAGGCAAAATATATGAATGATTTAGCATGTGCAGTTCAAGATTCTTAGGCTATCTTAGATGCAAAGCTTTGGCATGCCTTCTTTTTTCATCTAAATTATGCTAGTTTGCTAAGATTGTAGAAATATGAAATGGTGTCCTCTCTGCCCAAACTTGAGCCACCTTGTAAACATGTTTGTGAAGGTTGTATTTTTGGCAAAATGTAGCATTCCTCCTTCCCAAAAGATGGTTTAGATTGAGCTACTCAGAAATTGCAGCTTGTTCTAGTGATGTCTATGGTTTTATGCAAACACCTTCCCTTGGGAAGTACCTTTACTTCGTGACTTTTATCAATGATTTCTCTAGACATGTATGGATGTATCGATTGAAAGAAAACTCTAAAGTGTTTGCACACTTCAAATACTTTCTGGTTTTGCCTGAAAATCAATTAGCATGTAAAATGGGCACCCTATGTTCTTATCGAGGGGGGATATATATGTCTTCTTATTTTAATGCATTTCTAGTTGAACATGAGATAAACATCATTGTGGAGTGCCATATGCACCTCAATAGAATGGAGCTACTAAAAGGAAACACACATCACAAGTGTATGGTGAAAAGTCAAGCTTTGTCACATAGCTTTTGGCTTGAGTATGTTATGTGTGCAGCTTATGTATTTAACAGGTGTCCCACCAAAGCACTGTAGTTAATCACTCCATATGAAGCTTGGCATGGTCTTAATCCATCTATTGCTCATCTACGTGTCTTTGGTTGTCTGACATATGCATTAACATAGAAAATTGGAAGATAAAGTAAATAAATGTATTTTTGCTAGGTACAGTTCTGAAACCAAAGGTTGTCATATGTATCATCCATTGGTTAAATGCATTTTGGTTAGCCATGATGTTGTTTTTGTGGAAGATGTAGTTCAACCATTACTTTTATGCACTAAGGAGACATTAGTTAGCTCCAAAGATGTGTATGACACTTTTCTACCTCTGTTTATAGGTGGAAAACCTAATGCTGGTCCAAATGATGCAATTCCTCAACCTTTATAGGTTTCACATGATGATGTAGATCATTCTATTTCTGATGCAGATTTACATGATGCACTTGTTGATGAGAGGGCTGATATGTCTAAATGGTTGGTAGAGACTTTGCGAGATAACAAATTAGATGCACCTTTTTCATGTCATACTCGTTCAAGCTCTGATAGTGCTTTGTTTTGCATTAGATTGCTATGTTATGGTTGCCTCTAGTATCAGTAATGATGAGCCTATTTCTTTTGATGAAGCACAAAATTCAAAAGATTGGATGGCCACTATGCAATCAAATTTGATGCTATTATGAAGAATGGTACATGGTCATTATGTGATTTTCCTTCTAGCAAGGAGGCCACTACATTAAGTGGGTATATAACTTGAAGCATAAGCCTGATGGAACAATTGATAAGTATTAGACTAGGCTTGTTGCAAAAGGTTATGCTCAACGAAGAGGCATAATGAGACCTTTTCTCCCACATGTCGAATGACTACTATTCGTAGCATTTGTGCATTTGAGCTCATCATGGTTGCAATGTACATCAGTTGAACATTAAAAATGCATCTTTGAATGGTGAATTACATGATAAAGGGTATGTTTTTTTGCCCCATGGTTTTGTGCAAAAAGAGTGTATGTTTTTTTGCCCCATGGTTTTGTGAAAAAAGGGCATGAAAACAAAGTGTGCAGGTTGAAAAATGAATTATATTCTTTCAACCAAGCACCACATGCTTGGTATGAAAAGATACATGCCTATTGGATTGCACATGGTTTTGAGGACAATCCAAGTGAGAGCAGCTTATATGGTAAGCATGCAAATGATGTGATTTTGATCATTGTTGTCTATGTTGATGATGTGCTGATCAGTGGTCCTAATGAGAAGCATGTTTATCATTTTAAGGCTGATTTGCATGCCTCATTTGAGATGTCAAATTTGGGGCATGTGCATCATTATTTGGCCATTCAGTTTATGCAAGTTGATGGCACACTAGCTGTGTGTCAAACAAAATATATTCACACACTATTATAGCATTTTGGCCTTGAAGACTACAAACCTATTGCCAGTCCTATGGAGATAGGTTAACAATTGAGTCTTTATGATGCTTCCAATGCATTTGATGTTGTTCTCTATTAGCTTGCTATTGGATGCTTGATTTACTTATGCATAACACAGCTTGATATTCCATTTTTGTTGTCTCACAGATGAGAAAGTTTATGAATTGCCATGTGTTACTCTAGTATGATGGTAAGCACCACGTTAAGAAGCTCCACCTCCTTAATGTCAATCCGTGTAAGAGATAGGAGTGATATGAAGATCGTGAATGCGAGATGTAGTGAGAGTGAAGGTGAGAAGCATAGAGATGCACACACACACACACAAGAAAGCGACAAGCAAGACACAATGGAAGGTTGAAAGTCGATTCTATTACTCAAGAACACTCTTATAAGCTCAAGCTTTCACAAGTTTACACTAGCTTATACCATCTAACCTCAAAAATGAGCTCTCTAGCTCTATTTATAGTTTTTTGAGTAGCTTTGACCGGTTTCACATCATGTCTGGCATAGTTAAAAAATAGGTTCTAGGTGCTATTTGAAGGTCTAAATGAGAGATCTTTACATCTTAGGCATGGAAGTTTGGTAGATGAAAGACGATATATCCCTCTCCCATAAAAATTACTACTCTAATCTTCTTAACAGGGGTATAACATGGACTAGTCTCACTCAATATCCACACCACTTGATCTAAACATCAAGTTGACACTGAAAGGCTCATCATCAGTAGCGAATGTGCATGCTTATCGATAGCTTGCTGGATCTCTACTTTACTTGGCCAACACAGAGACCAAATATTGCCTATGTAGTTGACGAGTTAAGTCAATTTGCACATTAGCCTCCTGAGACACATTGGAATGCTACTCACATACCACTACAATACCTAGCCCTCATCGGGCATCATGGTCTTTTGTATAGAGGGATCATTGATCTTGTAGGACATTCAAATTTAGATTCACGAAAATTGGTGAGCATACTCAAGGTGATTAAGAGTTCAAAACTACTTAACTTTGTGGTGTCAAAAACACAATTTGAGCTCGTTTTGGACTTCAAATGCACTATCATAATGCTTGTGTCGGGAATTTCTTCCTTTTGTGCCAAACATATATATGGGTTTCCATTCACCAACACAAGCATCTTGAAGTCTATTATAGATCTAGTAGAGCTCAACATGGTATTTCTGTTAAAAATTTTGAGATATAGTCATTTTTCTACATCAAGGTATTTTAGTAAGTGGCCATGGCTAAAAGCAATGATGTATTTGCTATGTTGGCTATTGAGCACAAGTTGGATGGTACCAAATACACATTATGGGCATATATAATGCACCATGTAATGATAGCAAAAGGATTGTACAATATTGTGCAGGTTGTTGAAAAACAACCTACTACACCTACAAATATGCTTCTTGAAGGTGATGTGGATGATGTTGAGGGTGACGATCTTCAAATTCTTGTTCATGCTATAGTTTTTGTTGCACCTACTATAGAGCAACTTTGTTGGGATGGCAGAGATGCTCAAGGACATGCATTGATAGCTTTGTCTATCAGACGTTCCATCATCCCTCATATTTGCTCTTGCAAAACAGCAAAGGATGCATGTGATACACTTACCATGTTGTACGAGGCAAGAAATGAGGCTCTCGTTGCTTACCTCCAAAAAAGGTTGGAGAGTGAGCATATGAATGAAGGAGATTCTATGGATAATTTTTGACAAAGATCAAAGATTTGAAGGAACATTTGATTTTTGTTGATGAAGTCTTACCAGATAGCTCACTTATACAACCTATTATTAATGGTCTTCTAGGTTCATATTATATGTTTTTTCTTCTACTAATTGATTGATGATGAAAGGCAATCCAAATGCCTTAACATTCGAGGAGTTATTCTTAGTTTTGTTGCAAGAAGATAAGTCTAGGTAGAATAGGTCAACCATGCTTGTTGCACATGAAGCTTTCTTATCTAGTCAAACGGGCATTTGAAAATGGAGCTCATCTACTAGCAAGTAGAAATATGCTAATTCTGCATAATCAAAAAAGAAAGAAAAAGATGAGAAGAAAACAAAAAAAGAAAAAATTGTTTTGCAAATTCTATAAAGGAAATGATCATGTCCTAAAGAGTTTTACAAAACAGGTTGCAAAGAGGCTAAGAAAAAAGAGGCAAGAATGGTTGTTGCAGAGGCCTCAATACCTAAAATAGAGTGTGCTAATCTTGTGTAGAATGAAGAATGGGTGTTTACTGCTATTTGTAGTTATGATCCATGTTCTCATGAATAGTGTATGTCTATAGTAGAATCAGATGTTTGGTACTTTGATAGTGGGCAACCTAACATATTATCTTGTAGTGTAATTTCTTAAGTTCACTTGAGCTTGCAGCTACAGAGAATATTGTCACATGCACTAACAACTCCTCCCATCATGTAATGGGAGTTTGTAAGATCACTTTGACTACATCTCATGGTATTTCTTTAACATTGTCAAATGATTTGTTTGTGCCAGGGATCAAGAAAAATCTATTATTAGTTTCAGCATTAGCAAAGATCAACTTGGTTGTGAACATTATTGATGATAGATGTATAGTTCATGATCTTTCAAATGGTGATGTTATTATTGCTTCATACATTTTATGTCTTGGGTTGTATAAGCTCATCGTTAGGCAAAATATATGAATGATTTAGCATGTGCAGTTCAAGATTCTTAGGCTATCTTAGATGCAAAGCTTTGGCATGCATGCTTTTTTCATCTAAATTATGCTAGTTTGCTAAGATTGTAGAAATATGAAATGGTGTCCTCTCTGCCCAAACTTGAGCCACCTTGTAAACATGTTTGTGAAGGTTGTATTTTTGGCAAAATGTAGCATTCCTCCTTCCCAAAAGATGGTTTAGATTGAGCTACTCAGAAATTGCAGCTTGTTCTAGTGATGTCTATGGTTTTATGCAAACACCTTCCCTTGGGAAGTACCTTTACTTCGTGACTTTTATCAATGATTTCTCTAGACATGTATGGATGTATCGATTGAAAGAAAACTCTAAAGTGTTTGCACACTTCAAATACTTTCTGGTTTTGCCTGAAAATCAATTAGCATGTAAAATGGGCACCCTATGTTCTTATCGAGGGGGGATATATATGTCTTCTTATTTTAATGCATTTCTAGTTGAACATGAGATAAACATCATTGTGGAGTGCCATATGCACCTCAATAGAATGGAGCTACTAAAAGGAAACACACATCACAAGTGTATGGTGAAAAGTCAAGCTTTGTCACATAGCTTTTGGCTTGAGTATGTTATGTGTGCAGCTTATGTATTTAACAGGTGTCCCACCAAAGCACTGTAGTTAATCACTCCATATGAAGCTTTGCATGGTCTTAATCCATCTATTGCTCATCTACGTGTCTTTGGTTGTCTGACATATGCATTAACATAGAAAATTGGAAGATAAAGTAAATAAATGTATTTTTGCTAGGTACAGTTCTGAAACCAAAGGTTGTCATATGTATCATCCATTGGTTAAATGCATTTTGGTTAGCCATGATGTTGTTTTTGTGGAAGATGTAGTTCAACCATTACTTTTATGCACTAAGGAGACATTAGTTAGTTCCAAAGATGTGTATGACACTTTGCTACCTCTGTTTATAGGTGGAAAACCTAATGCTGGTCCAAATGATGCAATTCCTCAACCTTTATAGGTTTCACATGATGATGTAGATCATTCTATTTCTGATGCAGATTTACATGATGCACTTGTTGATGAGAGGGCTGATATGTCTAAATGGTTGGTAGAGACTTTGCGAGATAACAAATTAGATGCACCTTTTTCATGTCATACTCGTTCAAGCTCTGATAGTGCTTGTTTTGCATTAGATTGCTATGTTATGGTTGCCTCTAGTATCAGTAATGATGAGCCTATTTCTTTTGATGAAGCACAAAATTCAAAAGATTGGATGGCCACTATGCAATCAAATTTGATGCTATTATGAAGAATGGTACATGGTCATTATGTGATTTTCCTTCTAGCAAGGAGGCCACTACATTAAGTGGGTATATAACTTGAAGCATAAGCCTGATGGAACAATTGATAAGTATTAGACTAGGCTTGTTGCAAAAGGTTATGCTCAACGAAGAGGCATAATGAGACCTTTTCTCCCACATGTCGAATGACTACTATTCGTAGCATTTGTGCAATTGAGCTCATCATGGTTGCAATGTACATCAGTTGAACATTAAAAATGCATCTTTGAATGGTGAATTACATGATAAAGGGTATGTTTTTTTGCCCCATGGTTTTGTGCAAAAAGAGTGTATGTTTTTTTGCCCCATGGTTTTGTGAAAAAAGGGCATGAAAACAAAGTGTGCAGGTTGAAAAATGAATTATATTCTTTCAACCAAGCACCACATGCTTGGTATGAAAAGATACATGCCTATTGGATTGCACATGGTTTTGAGGACAATCCAAGTGAGAGCAGCTTATATGGTAAGCATGCAAATGATGTGATTTTGATCATTGTTGTCTATGTTGATGATGTGCTGATCACTGGTCCTAATGAGATGCATGTTTATCATTTTAAGGCTGATTTGCATGCCTCATTTGAGATGTCAAATTTGGGGCATGTGCATCATTATTTGGCCATTCCGTTTATGCAAGTTGATGGCACACTAGCTGTGTGTCAAACAAAATATATTCACACACTATTATAGCATTTTGGCCTTGAAGACTACAAACCTATTGCCAGTCCTATGGAGATAGGTTAACAATTGAGTCTTTATGATGCTTCCAATGCATTTGATGTTGTTCTCTATTAGCTTGCTATTGGATGCTTGATTTACTTATGCATAACACAGCTTGATATTCCATTTTTGTTGTCTCACAGATGAGAAAGTTTATGAATTGCCATGTGTTACTCTAGTATGATGGTAAGCACCACGTTAAGAAGCTCCACCTCCTTAATGTCAATCCGTGTAAGAGATAGGAGTGATATGAAGATCGTGAATGCGAGATGTAGTGAGAGTGAAGGTGAGAAGCATAGACATGCACACACACACACACACAAGAAAGTGACAAGCAAGACACAATGGAAGGTTGAAAGTCGATTCTATTACTCAAGAACACTCTTATAAGCTCAAGCTTTCACAAGTTTACACTAGCTTATACCATCTAACCTCAAAAATGAGCTCTCTAGCTCTATTTATAGTTTTTTGAGTAGCTTTGACCGGTTTCACATCATGTCTGGCATAGTTAAAAAATAGGTTCTAGGTGCTATTTGAAGGTCTAAATGAGGTCTAAATATAGAAAAAACTGGTATGCTCATTCTACCTAAGCTCCTCAAGCTCGAGGACTCCTCTTCTTGCACAAAATGGAGCTATTAATTACAAAAATGGTTGTTCTATGTTACCTATGATACAAGAATGATGAAAATCACTATTGAGGGTTTTGAAAAAGTAATAAGAAACATGTTTCTTTGAAAAAAATAATCTGTTTGGCTGCCCACTACTTTGTTGTAATCCACCTTCACATACTTCCTCGTCATCTATGCCTTTGGCTACTGCCAACACTCCCCTCCCTCTCGCTTCTATCGTCCTCGACAAAACCTTGTTGTGGGGTCTGCGAGATATAGTTTTGTAGGAGGTCATGAGCGAGGGTGTGTTATGTGATGCGAATACCTCTTGCAAGATCAGCTTCAAGTTTTTCCCAATCTATGGGTTGAGGTTCATCAGGCGGAAAAAGTCGATAGTGTGTGGAGTACACCCGTTGTTCACAGGCAAATAATTCGAGTAGGTGTGTGGGCCTGCTTATGAACACCTCTGAATGGTACTCCTAAAATCTGGTAGTAAAAATCTCTTCAAATGTCATTTTATACAATGCCCGTAAATACTTGACTCGATAGTGCCAAGCATAACACACCCGGAGCGATGGTGTTGTGCTCATATCATAAGCTAAATCCTGATTACCATGCTCAAATCCTGGGGTGTTAGCATGTGGTGCTTTGACGTGGAGGAAGTGTTGGAGATAGACGTCTACGGAAGCACGCGAGCAGCACAAGGAAGAAGAAGAAGCTTGGAGCACAAACACACAATACTGAATGTATTACTAGAGAATGTACAAAGATAAGTAGCCCATTAGGGCAATAGGCATATATACAAGCCAGGGGAAAAAAACCTCCTAAAGAGGGAAAAAAGTGCCCCGGCAGTCCTAGAGTGTTCACACACATCACTACCTAAATATATCAACAAATCCCCCTTGGGAGTGATGCGGTGAACAAGGAGCTGGCACTCATGTATAAGGAAGTGCCAAGCTATGTGGAAATCACTCCACAAAAGGAAGTAAGCCCAAAGCTTTGCGGAAAGCTTCAAACGTCTCCCTAGGCAGAGCCTTCGTGAAAAGGTCTGCAATGTTCTCCTGCGTGGGCACATATGCCAAGCTGATCTCCCCAGCAGAGAACCTCTCCATGACATAGTGATAATGCACCTCAATGTGCTTAGTGCGAGCATGGAACACAGGGTTCCTCGCAACTGCCAATGCGCTCTGACTGTCAGTGAAGATGGTGGTGGCAGAAGACTGGCCAACACCCAAATCAGCCATAAGGCGTCTGAGCCACACACACTCAACAGTCGTTGTGAAAGCTGCCCTATACTCAGCCTCACAACTGGAAGTGGCCACAGTAGGCTGCTTCTTGCTCAACCAAGATATACATGAGCTACCAAGCATGAAGCAAAAACCACTGGTGGACACACAAGTGTTATAGCAACCAGCCCAATCTGAGTCAGAAAAAGCATGCAAATCTGGCGGTAGTGATCCCCCCTTGGGATAAAACAACCCAAGTAGCCGAGTACCACTCAAGTAGCGAAAGATGCGCTTAACCGCTTTCCAATGCGTGACTCCTGGGCAATGCATAAACCTGCTCATCTATGAGATAGCAAACTGAATATCTGGCTGAGTAATGCATAAGTAAATCAGGCATCCAACATCCTCCTGATAGAGAACAGCATCAAATGCATCTCCAGCATCATGAAGACTCAATCGTAAACCTGTCTCCATAGGAGTGGCAATAGGCTTACAGTCTTCAAGGCCAAAACGCTGCAATAATGTGTCAATATATTTTGTTTGACACAAAGCCATTCCACCATCAACGTGCATAAACTGAATGCCCAAATAGTGATGCAAATGCCCCAAATCAGACATCTCAAATGAGGCATGCAAATCAGCCTTAAAACCAGCAATATGTGTCTCAATAGGACCAGTGAGCAGCATGTCATCAACATAGACAGATCAGAAGCACATCATTAGCACGTTTAACATATAAGGTGCTTTCAGTTGGACTGTTCTCAAAACCATGTGCAATTAGATAGGAATGTATCTTCTCATACCAAGCACGTGGTGCTTGCTTTAAACCATATAATGCCTTCTTTAACCTGCAAACCTGGTTTTCATGCCCTTTCTGCACAAAGCCACGGGGCTGAAAAACATACACTTCTTCATGCAAGTCACCATTCAGAAATGTTGTTTTAATGTCCAACTGATGTACATTCCAACCATGATGGGCTGCAAGTGCACAAATGCTCCAAACAGTAGTCATACGGCATGTAGGTGCAAAGGTCTCATCAAAATCAATGCCTCTTTCCTGTGCATAACCCTTTGCAACAAGCCTAGACTTATACCTGTCAACTGTACCATCAGGTTTACGCTTCAGCTTGTATACCCACTTAGTGCCAATGGCCTTCTTGCCAGGAGGCAAGTCACATAAAGACCATGTACCATTCTTCATTATAGCATCATATTCAGATTGCATAGCAGCCATCCAATTTTCTAAATTATGTGCTTCATCAAAAGAAACAGGCTCATTCTCATCACAGAGACTAGATGCAGCCATAGGATAGCAATCTGATGCAAAGGAGGCACTATGAGAGCCTGAACGAGTACGATATGATAAAGGTGCATCTAATTTGCTGTCACGCAAAGTCTGCACCAGCCATTTTGGCATAGTTTTTGCCTGCTCAATATCAGCTCTCTCATCAACAAGTGCATCATGTAAATCTGCATCAGAAATGGAATGATCTGCATCATCATATGAACCCTGCAAAGGCTGAGAAGTTGCCTCATTAGGACCAGCACTAGCCTGTCCACCTGTAAAAAGAGGCATCAAAGTATCATACATGTCTTTGGAGCTAACAGATGTCTCCTTAGTACATGAAAGCAATGGCTGAATAGCATCTTCCACAAAGACAACATCACGGGTAACCAGAATGCGTTTAGTCTGTGGATGATACAGACGATAGCCTTTACTTTCAGAACTGTACCCAACAAAAATACATTTTACTGCCTTATCATCCAATTTTCTACGATGTTGTTCAGGCACTAATGCATATGCCAAACAACCAAAAACACGCAGATGAGCAACAGATGGCTTGCGGTCATGCCAAGCCTCATATGGAGTGATAGACTGCAATGCTTTAGTGGGACACCTGTTCAGTACATATGCTGCACACATGACAGCCTCAAGCCAGAAACTATGTGGTAAAGACTGACTTTTGACCATGCACCTCGCCATCTCCATGAGTGACCTGTTCTTTCGTTCAGCAACTCCATTCTGTTGAGGTGTATACTGCACTGTACACTGGTGTTTTATCCCACGTTCAGCCAGAAATGCATTAAAATCTGAAGACATATATTCCCCCCCTCGATCAGAACGGAGGGTGCTCATTTTACATGCTGACAGATTTTCAGCCAAAACCAAAAACTGTTTGAAGCACATGAACACTTCAGACTTTGCTTTGAGTGGATATACCCATGCATGCCTGGAAAAATCATCAATGAAAGTCACGAAGTAAAGGTAATTTCCAAAAGAGGGTGTCTGCATAGGACCACAGACATCACTATGTACAAGCTGCAATTTCTACGTAGCCCGAACTGAACCATCTTTTGGAAAGGAAGAACGCTGCATTTTGCCCAAAATACAGCCTTCACAAACATGTTTTCCAGGTGCCTCAAGTTTGGGCAAAGAGGACACCATTTCAGATTTCTGCAGGCGTAACAAACTAGCAAAATTCAGATGACCAAAGCATGCATGCCAAAGCTTTGCATCTGACATAGCCTGAGAATCATGAACTGCACATGCCGAATCATTCATAGAACTTTCATAGTCTATGAGCTTATACAGCCCACGACATAAAATGCCAGAAGCAATAATCACATCGCCATTTGAGAGATCATGGACTGTACACCTGTCATCAACGAATTTCACAACCAAGCCAATCTTGGTTAATGCAGAAACTGATAACAGGTTCTTTTTTATCCCTGGCACAAATAAAGCATCTGACAAAGTGAAAGAACTACCATCAGCAGTAGTCAGAATGATCTTACCAACTCCCATAACAAGATAAGAGGAGTTATTGGCGCATGTGACAGTATTCCCTGTAGGGGCAGGCTCGAGTGAAGAGAAGAAACTGCGCTGCGAGGTAATATGTTTGGTCGCCCCACTGTCAAAGTACCAAATATCTGAGTCTACTGCAGACATGCACTGATCATGAGAAAATGGGTCAAAACTGCAGACAGTAGTAAACGCCCATTCTTCTTCCTGCACAAGATTTGCAGACTCTGTTTTTGGTGTAGAGGCCTCTGCAACAACCATTCCAGCCGCTTTCTTCTTTGCCTCTTTAGCAGCGAGTTTTGGATAGTTCTTTATAATATGATCATTTCCTTTACAGTACTTGGAGAACAATTTCTGCTTTTCTGATTTCTTCTCATCTTTATCCTGGTTCTTCGATTGTGCAGCATTTGCAGATTTCTGCTTACTAGTAGAAGAGCTCCATTTTCCTTTGCCCTTCTGACTAGCCAGGAAAGCTTGATCTGCAACACGCATAATGGACCTGTTCTGCCTGGACTGATCTTCCTGCAACAGAACAGAGACTAACTCCTCAAATGACAAGGCATTCGGATTGCCTTTCATCATGAACGTAGAGGCAAAACTCTGATATGAATCAGGAAGACCATTCAGAACAGTCTGCACAAGTGAGCTATCTGGTATAACCTCATCAGCAGAAATCAATTGTTCCTTCAGGTCTTTGATCTTTGTAAGAAAACTATCCATAGAATCACCTTCATTCATGTGCTCACTCTCCAACTGTTTTCGGAGGTAAGCAACACGAGCCTCATTCCTAGCCTGGTACAAAGTGGTAAGTGTATCCCAAGCATCCTTTGCTGTTCTGCAAGAGCGAATGTGAGGAATAATGGCACGTTTGACAGACAAAGCTATCAATGCATGTGCCTGGGCATCTTTGCCATCCCAACGAATCTGCTCTGCAGTAGGTGCAACAGAAACAGGAGCACGAACAGGAATATGCGGAATATCATCTTCAACACCATCTTCATCAGCTCCAACACCTGTATTTGCAGTACCTGTCGTTACAGGTGTAACAGGACGTCTTTCAACACCCTGCCCAATGTTCCACAATCCTTTTGCAACCAGTACATGTCGCATCATATAAGCCCATAATGGGTAGTTGGTACCATCCAACTTATCCTCAACAGCCAACATACGGAATACATCACTGCTTTCAGCCATGGCCGGTGACTAAAATACCTTGATGCAGAAAATTGACTGTATCTCAAAAAGTTGAATGGAACAACCCAGACGAGTTCTGCTAGACCTGTAGTAGACTTTGAGACGCTTAAACTGGCGAACAGAAATTGGTATATACCTTTGGCACAAAAGGACAAAATAGCCTGCACAAGCGCTGCGATAGTGCGTTCGGAGGCCGAAACGAGCTCAGATCACGATTTCGGCACCACAGAGCGAAGCCGTTTTGATCTCGAAAACACCCTGAGTATGCTCACCAAATTTCGTGCAAATCTGAGACTGCAAACGGAGGAGTGTCGACGGTGCCCTAGAAGAAGCGACGACCTGCTCTGATACCAATTGTTGGAGATAGACGTCTGCGGAAGCACGCGAACAGCACAAGGAAGAAGAAGAAGCTTGGAGCACAAACACACAATACTGAATGTATTACTAGAGAATGTACAAAGATAAGTAGCCCATTAGGGCAATAGGCGTATATACAAGCCGGGGGAAAAAAACCTCCTAAAGAGGGAAAAAAGTGCCCCGGCAGTCCTAGAGTGTTCACACACATCACTACCTAAATATATCAACAGGAAGATTTTAAAAATAGTCTACATCATGTCAAATATTTTGACAGTCATATGCACAGCAACATCATCCATGCAGTGTAGGTAGGGGAGCAAATCGTGGCCATTATGTATCCAACTGTGGGTGGTCCATGGGGTGGAGTGAAATACGGATAATTAAGCCAATCCTAGCACTACTTAGTATTCTAAACTTTGATTGCGAATGCCTTCCAAGAGCGGCATCTTGGGAAAGGTCCCCAACATGGGTTATACTTCAAATGCAGTGGTGCCTTGACCCATGTGCTCATCATTTCTAGATATTTCTATAGTAATTCCTGGTGCCAAGTTGGTTGGAAGATTGCACCTTTTTGTGCTTCCGGTGGCAAGTTGTTAGGCTCAAATTGAGTTGCATGTGAGGGTTTCTTGCCCATCTCCTTTTCAATCGTTAATTGATATTCTGCCATTAGCATGAACTATGTTTACATTGAAGCTCATGGCCTGAGATATATCGTGGAGGGGCTAAGTGAGCGAAGTAAGGGGATTGTAAAATGCGTTCCTCTATCATAGCCATGGCATGTAAATGTGCCTCCACTCGTGCTGTGGGTCTCTCAAAGTTCTTCTACTGACTTCATCCATGTGGGAGTAGGGAGTTCGAAAGGGTTTTTTGCGTTCAGCCATGACACGTGTGCCTGGGATGGGTTGTGGTTCGTAGGCCTATTCATAAGTTTCCTCCACCGGTATAGGCACAGTTTCTTCATCATTTGGGAGTTCAGGTGGGGAATCAGGCTTGGGGGCCTCGAAGAAAACAACAATCTGCGCTTGAAGAGTAAGTACCTAAGCACATAAATCATTGAGTTCCTCTAGGATCTCTAGAGGTGTGGTCTCACGAGCTGGTGGTGGTTGCTGTGTAGGTGCACGTAGCAGTAGCATTTTATGATCATCTTGGAGTTTCTTATATGCCTCATTCATATTGTCATAATCTTCTAAGATTCGTGCATGATCGTCCAATAATATCTGCATGGATTCAGAGGGCACTACTTTAAAGCAGCTGGGACTTAGAGGTTCGTCCGGTTGATCTAGATCGGCTTCCAAATTTTCTTGATTCTGCTCTTGCAATCACTGATTCTCTTCTTTGGCCACTGCGAGGTGGTGTCTTAACATTCCCATGTTCCGAGTGAGTCACATTTCGAATGGTTTGAGCCCGTAAAAGTTTATCGATATCCGTAATTGCATCCTTCATCTTCTGTTCACTTTCTAGTTCGAGGGTGTGGTAGGCTTCACATAGCTCTTGATATTGCACATTAAGTGAGGCATTCTTGATGGTTAACGAGTTTAATTTCACTTGTAAATCTATAGTGTTTTGCTATAGTGTCTAGTAGCTAGTCCTGGGAGATGAAAATTCATCTCAGAATTGTGTCATGCAAGCAAACATTTGACGGAAAGCGGTGTCGATTGTGGGTGATAATATTAATGGTAGAGTGAGTGAAGATGTTGTGGGTGTGGTTGTTGATGCAAGGGCAAGGGGAAAGAGGGATGGGAAGG
The DNA here is from genome assembly GCA_020310875.1 of Ceratopteris richardii. Taxonomy (NCBI): domain Eukaryota; kingdom Viridiplantae; phylum Streptophyta; class Polypodiopsida; order Polypodiales; family Pteridaceae; genus Ceratopteris; species Ceratopteris richardii. The sequence goes on along the minus strand of CM035427.1, from coordinate 24,930,822 downwards.
TGGATGCAGTTGTGACCATGGAGAAGTGTGACCTGCCTAAATGGGGTGGTGAAATAGATGAGGTGAGTGATGGTGTAGTGGGTGGTGAAATGTCCATGTCATTGGACGTGGTGTCGAGTCCAGTGACTGTGAAGAGTGGAGTCATAGTGGGTGCGTGAGTGGGTGTGAATACAAAATTTACAAAGGTTGACAAATAATTTACAAATGGGGTTTCTCGGATGGCTTGTTGGAGAGGGGAGGATAGAGGGAATACAGTGGGGCAGGGAGGTGAGACGGGTGAGAAGGTCATGGGAGGGGGAAATGGGAATACAGGTCTTGGGGGGATTGGGAAAGAAGGAAAGGATGGAGTGAGAAATGGATTGGGTGGGATGGTGGGAGCTAGGGAAGGGAAGATAGGTGGAAGGGTTGTGAGAAGAGTTTATGGGGTTGAGGAAACTAGGGCTTCTGCTACAACACCATCGAGGAATGTGGATGGTCTAGGAGAGGTAGGGTGTATAGGAGAGACTGGAGGGGCAGGAGGTGAAAGAGGAGCAAGTGGTGTAGTATGTACTTGGATGGTGATAGTCGTAGTTACAGTAGAAGGATGAGGCGAGGAATCGATGACGATGGTCACTTCTTCAGGTTGGTCTTCTAGAATAAGTCGTGCTTCTCTAGCGTAGTGTGAGGATTGTTCATCTGTTGGTATGCAAATATACTGACCTGATTTTGATAGCAAACAGATTTGTCGTGGCTCAAACTTCGGTAGTGGTTTCCTCTATAAATAGCAAAGTGCTTCATTGGTTTCGATTGATTTAACCAATTCTCTGAAACCTTGAATGTAAGCTTCTTCAAGTCCTCTTGTAGCAAGTTCCTGTTCTAAAATCACTTGACTTTCCTCTTCTAAGAGTTTTCTGTGTGCCCAAACTGCCTGCATAGTGTGATATAGTTTCTTTATTGCCAAATTGTAGGTAGCAGCTTCAAAGGTGTCATCTTCATGAGTGTTGCTGTCACCTTGAGCTTCGGTTTGCCATTCTTGTTTGTCCTTTTGCACTTCCTCTTGAGATTCATGGCTACCCTGATTGGGTTCATCATCACCGTCTTCATCATCCGTTTTGGTTCTCTCGTCTTCTGAGCTAGAGACTACTTGCTCTTGTGGTTGATCAGGGGGTGTGGTAGGGTAATTGGGATGTTCATACTCTTGCCCTTCTGAAAATTGGAATTCGCTAGAGAAAGCATCATGCATTTCAAAGGCAAAGGTGGTGTTCGTGGGTTCTGCCTCCAAGCTCGGTATAGGGAAAGTGAATGCTTTCGCACCGATGGTGGTGGGAATTTCTTCTACTGTAGTGGTAGGTTCTTGAACTATGGTTGCTTGAGAAGTAACAGTGCTGGTAGTACCTTCTGTGATAATCGGTCATGACAGGCATATATGGATGGGTTGTATAGGTGCGGGTGGTTCTGTTGGTGACTTTTCTGGAGACAATTGAGATGATGGGGACTCTAGAACCTACAAACATGGGATAGATCTGTGCATGCATTTGCATGCCCGTCCCTTGCTAGCTTTTCTGGCTTTCTTGGTGATTCCTTTGAATGCCTTCAATTCTTCACTAGTCACTGTGCATTTTATAGGCAAATCCTATGCCAAACATATATAGAGAATTCGAGTAAGAGTGCAACATTCGTGGATGACTTTTTTCCAAACCAAATATACTTGTGAGGAATAGTGAAATGATCCTGAGTTGGGAATGCAAAATGTTGCATGCATATGTGTAACGGCTTAGAGATTTCAAGTGTAATGGATGAAATGTCTTTCCATTTCACAACATCACCACGTTTCATCGGCTCTAGAATAGGTCTTTCGTGCTCTATCGGCATGTGAGTCCCATGGATCTTAATTGCTGCCCGAATGAGGTCTTTTGAAAGATAGAACTTTTTGAAAGGGGGGTCATTTACCAAAGATGGAAGAATGAAAGTTCTCGAAAAGTCCTTGTTCTTAGAGGCTGTAAGTGTGGTCACCAGATCGTAGCATCTATAAAAATCAAGTTTGGGTAATGGGTCACTGAAGTATTCCGTGAAACCTGCTCTAGCCCAAATGTGCTCTAACTCTTCGATATTTTGGAGTGCTTCAAATTCTCTGGAGAAAAATTTATACTTGCCGCACTTAATATTGTCAAAAGTCAGCGCGGCATAAAAAAGAAAGTCCGCATCCGCTAAAGGTCTTGCTAAACCTTGGAACCAATGAGAATTACAGTGAACTTTTTCGATGTATCCCCTAAGAGGATCATCAATCAGCATTGGTCCTAGGAAGCCCTAAAACTCTGGCAGTTGTAACGTAGGATATGGCTCTACCACTAAGTTGCCAAAATTGACCACAGGTGCATTGGGGCCAGCTGCGGATTATCCTTCTGTCTGCATGATGAGTGATGCGAATGTGGAGAAGATCTACTACAAAAGATTAGCACATTATTATGGAAATTAATCATAATCCAATTAAGGTCAGACCACAATCCCTTTTCATAACCGATGTGTAACCCGTGTAGCCGACTGTTGTGAGGTGGTTTATGGAATGATTTTTGCAAAACTAATGCAGGTCTCTAGACACCTACATGCTTTAGATAGTGCATACATTGCTTGATGAGATGTTATTACAAGTGATGTCAGGTTAGTGTGGTTGTGTTTATACAAAGTTCAGTTGTGAAAGAATTATTACAAGGGGTTTGGTTATTCGGGATGGGAGTGCTATTAGACAACGGGTCATGAGGAAGCTTCTGGATACATTTTGGTATCCATTTCCTAAGGATTGCTGAGTGGGTGGTATGTTTCTGTTGAGGGACAAAAGGTGATATTGGATGTGGTGGTGTTGAGGGTGGAAGAGATTTGGTATATGTTACATGGCTTGAGTGTTAAGATATAATACACTGTTTGGGTACCCATATCTATGTGGGTGTGGGTCGGTTAGTTAAGTACTGCTTGGCTATCCAAATCTGTTGAGGCTTCGTCGAGGTTGAAGAAGGTCAAGGAGATGTTGAATACTGCTTCTGATTCTGCTAAAACTTCATCTTATCATTATCTGCATTGTTGAAAATTATCAGTGTTGTCTATGCTTTTGGCACCCATACTTGTTTCATGCTGCTTGCTTTGTGAAGCTGATACTATTGCCTTCTTTGTGTCGTATGGTACGATCGTCGATTTGGGTTCCTCAGTAGTGCTTGATTCCTTCGTGGTTGGGGGTGAGAGGTCTGGTTGATGCTTTGCGTTCGAAAGGAAGGGAGGTCCAACACTTGCGAAACTTGCCCATTAGGGAGTGAGGCATTCTGTACCACAGATCTAGGCCTAAAGGACATCTCTGAATTGCTTGTGTTTGATCTCAATATGTAAGGATATTCACTTAACTATTGAGCCCAAGATGTAGTAGTATGGTTGACCCTTTCCTCAGATGAAATGATGCTTTGTCCATCCATTTTCCCTAGGTGTTTGCTTGATCTAAGGTTCATTAATTTAATCACTTTCCCAAAGTTTGGAGTATAACCATGTTGTAGTGTTCTTTTTGTATCAATCTTGCATATTACTAAAGCTCCACTCCAAAATTTTGTCTCATATGGTCCTTTGTAGTTAGTCAATGCTCTTAAGCTAGATTCTACTTCATTGAACTCACATTTTGGAAAAAAAAAATCATCCTTATGGTTTCTTTGGAAGATTCTCTAGCACATATCAACTCCATGCAAGGTAGTTCTCCTTGCAATCCTTTGAGCCATCTTAGTAGGGTAATCTAATTTGGTTCGTACTGGAACAAGGTACCACTTTTGATCAGAGGTTGTATCCAAATATTGTTCAATATAATATCCATCCACTTTTGGGTCCATTGAGGTGGGATTTATAGGAAGAAAGAACTTTCCCAAGTTTTCTTCCACATATTTTAGAGGATCTACAATAAGTGGTGGTGGTTGTTTTTGTTCTAAGATAGGTCTTGGTGGATCTTGGTTACTTCTTCCATATATTGGATTAGGGATTGGATTGTATGGTCCTCTTAGTTGATCTATCTATAATCTTTGTTGAGGGTGAATAATTATTGGTGGATACTAACGTATGTGGCTTGTTTTGTAGCAACACCCATCTTTCATATTATTCATCTATTTTCACTCTATGGTGCAATACAACAATTCTCTCCTATCTTTGAGTGGGTATTATGGGCTTTTGTTACACAGGTGTGTTCGCTGGTCACCATTTAAGCATTGGAAATGTCTCAAGTTTTAAATTATCAAAGCATAATTGGGATTCCTATTTTCCTTGGCCTACTTTGCACTTAGCAGCTTAGCTAATAGGTCATATATCTCTTCCATACATGACTTAGAAGACCTAGTAGAGGATGAAATACCACTTCTTAGTTATCCTCTAGCTCCATGCACTCCTTGATACACTTATTTAAGTGTAGAGAGGCTTTTGATGTAGACTAGGGATCTCAATTATCCATTGGTCTGTTGAGAATCAAGTCTCAACCATGCAAAATGACTAATCCACGAGTTTTACAAGTGGAAAAGTAAAAAAGGAGGACCCAAAGTCGTGGAATCAAGCTAGAAGCTCCACCAAACTCAGACAAACTTAAATCCCATCAATCATCGAGCAAAACATGTAGCTACACTCATTGGTGGGTCGTTAGCTAGATTGTAGGAAAAGTAAAACTCTGTATAAGCACCATGTCGCCTTTGTTTCTTGCGTGGTATGCATTCCACACATTTCCCACTTAGTTTAGTGAATTCATAAACATCAACAAGCATCCCCCTTGTTTGCTTACCTCATTTTCTTTTTTTATAATTTTGCTCCTCTCTATCTAGAGGTGTAGCTAGGCTCTTTCCAAATCTGATTGTACCAGATTGCTGAGCATTGTTCGCTCTCTAATTGTATTTATTTTCATTTATTTCAAGCTTCATTGGGTCTCTCATATAGTCCCCAAAGTTTTCCAAAGTTTTAAGTTCTTTGAATGAGTGGTGAGAGATTGCCAAGTTTGTGAAGCTATATCTCTGCACATAGGTAGAGAGTGTTGCAAACAAGTAGATTGTATTGCAGAGGATGGTTCTCGGAGGTGGAATATTCATTTGGGGTGACTCAAATCTTTTTAGATAGCTCTCGGATTCTAAATTAATTCTAAAAAATTTCATTTCAAGTCTTTGTAATTGAGAGAAACATTCAGAGCAATTAGCACATATCATTGCTTGTGGACATAGTGGAGGGCATCCATCTTCCATTGTTGCATTGGGTTGTTAGAAGCATCCCCCATCAGTGGTATTAGAGCATTTTAGAGGTTTGGACACATAAATGGGCATCATATTGAAGACTTGAAGGGATCAAGACAACTCATGGAAGCAAAATGAGGACTTATCAAAGCAAGAAGACATCAAAAGGGGGCTATGTCGATCGAGATCTCAACTAGTTGAAGGTTAGCAAGGGAGAAGTTATCAAAAGGTATATCCTCACTTTCCAAATGATACAAAAAATTAAGGAGAAGCTAGAGGAGCATCTTAGAGGTGAGTATCGCTGAGTATAATGCACAAATAGAGAAACTAGAGAAAGGCAATTATCAACCATGGAAATTTAGAGTTAGCAACTGCCTTATGGGAAAAGGATTGTGGGGATTAGTGAGTGGCACTGAGCCAATGCATCATGCACATGATCCACAACTTCAAGGGAAGGTTAAGGCACATAAGTCATGGATAGAAAGGGATAGGAAAGTCATACTCATTTTATCCAAACACATAAGCAATAGCATGACATGACATATACAAGTCTTGGACACATCCAAGAAGGTTTCGGAGACCTTGGAAAGATTGTACTCTTCATCAAACAAGACAAGGAAGATTCAGCTCAAGAATGAGCTAAAACATCTTTGAAAAGCACCAAGTACTAACATAAATGAGTACATTTTGAAGGTTAAGGAGCTTGTAGATGCCCTAGGCTCAATTGGAAGCCCAATAAAAGATTTCTAACCAAATCTATGGATCAAGAGGAAGAGGAAGAAGAAGAGGAAGAGGAGGAAGATCACATGTAAGAGAAGTGGTCTATTTGATCTTACATCTTAGAATATGCAACATTTGTGCCATGCTTGTCAAGTAGGGAAACAAATCAAATTTTCATTCAAGAAGGGAGCACATGTGAGCAATGATGTGTTGAATCTCATACACACAAATGTATGGGGACCTACAAGGGATCCATCCATTGGAGGTAATAGATATTTTATCACATTTATAGATGATCATTCAAGTTTTGTTTGGATATATTGCAAGAAGTTAAAGTCAGAGGTGTTTTACCACTTCAAGAGGTTCAAAAACCTAGTGGAGAAGGAAATAGGGAATTATATAGAGACTCTCAGATCCGATGGAGGGGGAGAGTATTTTTCGAATGAATTTTCAGATTTTCTACATGACCATGGCATCAAAAGGCAATCCACTTGCAGGTATAAACCTCAACAAAATGGGGCAAGAGAGAGGAAGAATAGATACATAGCAGAAGTGGTTAGAGCTTTGTTAAATGAAATAAATGTTCCTAACTCTTATTGGGATGATGAAACAAATATAGTCATATACATTATGAATAGGTGTACAACCTCAGGAGTACATGGAGTTACAACTTATGAAGCTTGGTGCGGTAAGAAACCCAAACTTTCACATCTCAAAGTATTTGGTTGTGTGTGTTATGTTCACATACCTCAAGAATTGAGACACAACTTAGACCAACATGTAGATAGGTGTATATTTCTTGGAAATTATTTAGGGCAAAATGGTTTTAGGTGATATAATCCTTGGACCAAAGAGTTAAGGTTTCTAGGGATGTAATATTTGATGAGTTGTGGCCTTGGTATGGTAGCAAAGATGTGTTACAGGTTGATGATGGATATGAAGCCAAGAAGAAGTTCAAAGAGCAACAACGAAGCATGGAGATGAGTAGCCCAACCACTTCAATCACACCATGAGAGGAGATTACTAAATCCGCGTGGCATGGAAGGATAAGGAATGAATCTCATTCAATTGAAGGAAGTGGCAAAGTAAAGGAAAAGGCAAATGATGAAGACCATCGATGGGTAGACATGGAATCTACAAGTGATGAAGATATGGAAAAAATAGAAGCTCCATGATTTAAAGCATCTAAACCAAGGAGAAGGAGATTCCTACCACCTAATGGTGAGGTAAGGTCATCCAATAGGGTTAAATACCCTGTTCAAATCTTGACTTATGATTCATTCATTGCAAGACACTATGCCAACATGAGTCAAGTTATAACTTGTGAAGAACCTAAATTTTTGAAGAATCAAATAAGTATAGGGAATGGATTGAAGTGATGGAGGAGGAAGTCAAGGCACTTGAAGAAAATGATACTTGGTCATTGGTGCTAAGAACAAAGGACATGAAAGTCATTGGCAACAAATGGGTGTACAAGGTAAAGAGGCATGCATATGGGAGCATCTCTAGGTATAAGGCGAGGTTGGTTTCCAAATATATAGCATAGAATTTGAGGAAACATTCATTCAAGTAGCTAAGATTTCCCCCATAAGAAGTTTGATTTCAATTTCAGCCTCCGAAGGTTGGAAGATGTACCTGTTGGATGCGAAGAATGCTTTCTTGAATGGAGAGCTTGAAGAGGTAGTCTTCAAGGAGCAACTCCAAGGCTTTGAAGATGGGAGGTTTCCACATCATGTATGCAGGCTAAAGAAGGATTTTTATGGACTCAAGCAAGGCCCAAGGTCTTGGAACCAAAGACTTGTGGACTATTAAAATATGGATACAATTAGAGTCATGCAGACCCATCACTCTTTGTGAAGAAGGAAAGTAGCAAAAATGTTTTCATTTGTATATATGTTGATGATTTGATCATTATAGGGGATGATAAAGCCAACATAAAGGAAATAAAGAGGAATCTTGGATGTGAGTTTAAAATCTCTGATTTAGGGATTTTAAGGTGCTTCAATGGGATTCAAGTACTATATAAAGAGGAAGGTATATACTTGATGCAAAGGAAATACATTTTAGATCTTTTCAAGAAGTTTGTCTTGTGTGATTGCAAGACCATTTCAAATCCATTAGGAGTAAATGTTAAACTAAGTGCTCATGAAGGTGAAGAAGTGAAGGATGTGACCATGTATAGGTCAATAATTGGTTCTCTCTTGTATGCTACTATGACAAGACCAGATATTGCACATGTTGTTGGAGTGTCATCTTAATTTTTGTAGGCACCGAGAGTACTCACCTTGTTGCACCCAAAAGGGTATTTAGGTACCTCAAATGGTCACTGAATGAAGGGCTATATTATCCATTTGATGATGGATTAAATGTACAAGTTTATTGTGATGCTGATTGGGTAGGTTCAAAAGAGGATAGGAGGAGCAATAGTGGATATGTTATCATCCTAGGGAAGAAGAACATCTCATGGATGTCAAAGAAACAACTAGCAATGGCTCTTTCCTCAATCGGAGCTGAGTGTAGAGGCTTAACACAAGTCTCATGTGAGCTTATGTGGCTCAAGAAGTTGTTTGCTGATCTTGATTTCCAGGTTAAGTAAGTACCTATTTTGTGACAATATAACTAGCATATGCTTGGCTCAAAATTTGGTGTTCCATGCAAGGTTGAAGCATATAGAAATACATTATCACTTTATTAGAGAGAAGATCATGTCAAAGGATGTCAAGGTGGAGCATGTAATTACAAAGGACCAATATGCAAATATGTTTACCAAAGCTTTGGATGGAGTAAAGCTACAACACTTCAAGGCATGCATTGGAATGGAGGACCTAGGCATTGAGACTTGAAGGGGGAAGTGTTGAAAATCAAGTCTCAACAATGCAAAAGGACTAGTCAATGAGTTTTGCAAGTGGATCAATAAAAAGGAAGGACCCAAATTCCTAGAATCAAGTTATAATCTCCACCAAACTCAATCTAATTCAAATCCCATCAATCACCCATCAAAATGTGCACCTACACTGATTGGTTGCTAGTTACCCAGATTGTAGGAAAAGTGAAACTCTATATAAGAACCATCCCACCTTTTCTTCTTGAGTGGTATGCATTCCACAAGTTTCCCATGTAGTTTAGTGAATTCATGAATTCCAAAAAGTAGCCCCCTTGCTTGCTTACCTCATTTTTCTCATGATTTTGCTCCTCTCTATCTAGAGGTGCAGTTAGGCTTTTCCAAATCTTATTGTACTAGATTGTAGAGCATTTTCTGCTCTCTCTTTATAATACCTTTTATTGATTTCAAGATTCCTATAGTGCCCTAAAGTTTTCCAAAGCTGCGAGTTCTTTGACTAAGTGAGTTGTGAGGAATTGCCAAGTTTGTGAAGCTATATCTCTGCACATAGGCAAAGAGTGTTGCAATCAGGTAGCCTATTTTGTAGAGGATGGTTCTCCTAGCTAGAATATCCATTTGGGATTATTTAAAGCTTCTTATATAGATCTATAGGCATAGTCTAAGTTTGAAAATTTAAATTTCAAGTATCCATATAGATTTAGAGAAAAGTTCAGAATAGTGAGCACATATCATTGCTTGTGGACCTAGGGCAGCCATCTTCCATTGTTGCATTGGGGTGTTAGAATCATCCCCCATCATGTTCAATCCATTCAACAACAAAGAAAACATTATTTTGCCCATATATGTATCTACAATAATTTATCAATCTAAGATTTTTTTTATTTTAAATATTTATATGTGTATGTTTATAAACAATTGATATTTACAACCAAAAAACAATTCTACATAGGTATTATATCCAAATTTGTGTTGTGAAATGACTATATAAATGTATATGTATGTGTCTATCTATTTATGTATGTGTGTGTGTGTATGTATGTATGTATGTATGTATGTATGTATGTATGTATGTATGTATGTATGTATGTATGTGTTCCTGTGCGTATATTGTGTGCTTGCATGTGTAATGTCAAACAAGCATAATTATGTTTATGCATGAAATGTAGAAAAAATATGGAACCATATCAATAGCAAGATTACCATTCGAATGGACCATATGTGCATTAAAGCAATAATTATAATTTAGTATTTATAAATCACTCATTCAAAGAAAAAATAAAAGATTTTATATATTTTTTGGGAGATTCTAGAGGTTGATTTTTTATTTGCATATGTTATAGTACATTTTCCATGTAACAAATTCTATTATACAACTTAGGCACCTAATTTCTCACAAAAACTACACACAGTTCATGTAGTCATGCACCTTCAAAAGTAAATTATGCATAAAAGACATAAGTTTGAAGCAAAATATAATCAAGAAGCACCTATTTTATCTCCAGACGCAAATAAAATCTTTTTTGGAGCTTGCAAGCATGCTTTTTTGCATTGATTGTCACATGGTTGATGATGCTATCATGTGACATTCTAGAACACCCTTAAGAACCCTACAATAATTTTGTAAGGAGGAAATAGTCATAGAGATCCTAAGTCTTGTTGATGAAATTCTTGGGAGCTCAAGGAGCAATAATCTGCAAGAAAAAACCTTTTAGATTTGAGCTTCTATTCTTGCCTAGTTCCTTTTTCTAGTTTGTATACTCTAGCTTCTATTATTCTTGTCTTTTCATCTTGTGATCTTGAAGTATGAGATCATTGTTTTGCCCTATCTCATATATTATTCATCTCCATCAAGGGAGCTCTTGTAATTTTGATATCATGTTTCATACCTATAGGCCTAGGTTGTGGTATTTCTTGGATCTTTTCTACCCTTGGTATCCATACCTACAAGCTTGGGTTGTGGATTACTAGGTATCTTTCCATTTCTTCATTCCATATGTATTGTTCTTGCAATGTGAGAACTCATGTTAGTTGTATATTATTGTATCATACTCCCCTACATGGGTTAACTTTTACTAAAAAACATATTCCAATAGTATTGTTTCTACTCTAGTTGTGGAGGCCATAATTTAGTGATTCCTTCATATTTTTCCAAGAATACCTTCTATCAAGAATAGGTGCCATGGAGGAAACACAAAAGAAGTTTTACTTCACTTAAGAGTCTCAAATACAATTTGAGAACCTAACTTAATGATGGATACAAATTAAGGTGGAATATCATGTGAGTGTGTGATTAGCTATCCATGAGATGTAAGAAAAAATACGAATATTTAGTGAAATCAAGGAAATAACCAACCAGCTCAACATACTAGTCGATCATTTGTTAAGGAACCTAAGACTTACATGCTAAAAAGTTTCCTGAGGACTTCACAAATTTTTAAGGATTATTATAACAAATCAAACGTTTTATCTGCATGCTACCTAATAGACACCTAGGTGACACATCCAAGAATGGTTTTGTTGGGACTCTCCTCTATGGTCAAGCATTATTATGGTTCAAACCCATCTTGACACCAATCTAGTGGCAAAAATAGAGATTTCAAGGATGATGTTAGGAGATTTTTACTCATTATGATTGATTTCAAGATATTGAATGAACACACCGTCCAAATCATTCAATGTGATAATCACCTCTTCATGGAAAAACAAGAAAAAAAAGTAAAAGGAAGACCCTACCGATGAAATCCCTTCAATTACACTCCTAGAGAAGATTCTATGCTTGAACCCATGCAAACAACCATACCAAAGTTTCAACCCCATATCCCACAAGATGAACAAAGAAGAATAATAACAAATTATAACTCTACTATGGGAACCATAAGCATATTTTAATAAATTGGAAAAATAAGCTAACAAACTCAACATTTGTAGTCACCCTCACAAACTTGGAAAAGAAAGAATTCAATTTGTAAATGAGAGCATACAATCTGATCATGGCATAAGAAAGGATCTCATAATTCTACCAACACCCATAGAAGCCTCCATTGCCCCTATCAAGTTCATCATGCTTAAGAAAACCCTTGTCCTAAAAGACAATTGATTTTGGAGACGTCTGATGTTTCATTGATGAAGATTTAGTAGAAAAAACATCATATCTGAGTACTTTAAAAGAGTAATTTTGTAACAACCAAAGTAGTAGATGGAAGGCATCTAGCATCTATAGGTATCTCCAAGGAAATTATACCAACAAGAGTAAATCCTATTAATTATGTTAATTATGAATCACACATACGCTTCAATGTAATATTAATTCCCACAACCTCTATTATCATTGGAATGCATTGAAAAAGGAAACAAAATCCAAAAATTGATTACATAAAGAATAAGAAAGCTTATCAAGATGTCCAAAATAATCCACCATATGTAGGGGCTAAAGATTTTTTATGCTTAATAACAAAGGAACATACATGATGATATATCCCATACCCTTCCAAGTTTGCAAAAAGGAGATTCGATAAAACTACTAATGTAGTCTCAAGATTTTCAAGACATCTTTGATAAGAAAAATAGAGATCCTACCAAAACATAGTGTTGGAATTTGAGGTCTGTAGAAGCACATGAACAACACAAGGAAGAAGAAGAAGATTGGAGCACAACACACAATAGTGAATGTACAAAGATAAATCACATGTTAGGGTTATAGGCATATATACAAGCTCCGAGAAAAAACTTGTAAAGAGGGAAAAAAGTGCCCCAGTGGTCCTAAGTGTGTTCACACACATCGGTACCAAAATATATCAACAAATTCCCTTAGAAGTGATGCGGTGAACAAGGAGCTAGCATTCATGTATAAGGAAGTTCCAAGCTATGTGGAAAGAGATCAATCCACAAAACGAAGTAAATCCAAATCTTTGCAAAAAGCCTCAAACTTCTCTCGAGGCAGAGCCTTTGTGAAAAGATCTACAATGTAACCCTATATGGGCACATAGGCCAAACTCATCTCCCAAAGAGAGAGCCTCTCCCTGACATAATGATAATTCATCATAATTGATGTTGATGGGCACATGTGAAGTCCTTGCATGGGTAGGAGGTGGTGGAGTTCCCTATGATTGATGGAAGTATAATTACCAAATAAAAAAAAATAAAATTTAGTACATAATTAAAGTTAAAAGTATATAAACAATCAAATGATAAAAAATTCATGTATGTATCTATAAAACATTAAATATAAAAGTTAAATGTACTTATAGGAATAAGTCTTTGCGTGGATAGGAGATGGTGGTGGAGTACTCTTTGATTGATTAGAATTTCACAGTGAAGTTAAAAAAGGGTATTACATGATAAAAAAATATTATATTTATATAAGTTTAAAAAATCAAATACATACAAAGAGAGAGAGAGAGAGAGAGAGAGAGAGAAATGGCTCAGAGAGAGGGATACACAATACATGGCTATTCACATACATACACACATGCACACATGCATGCATGCACACATGCATGCATGCACACATGCATGCATGCACACATTCACACAAACACATACATATAAATAAAGATGAACACATTCACATGTACCCACATGCACACATGCATACATTCACATATACACACATACACACATACACAAATATACCCACATTAACACATACACATGCACACATTCAAACATACACACATTCACATGCATGTATATAAATTTAAAGTTTCATTGTATATTGATCCAATTGTTTTGTTGGTTTGAAATTTAAAGTACATGCATTATTCCATGGTGGAAACAAAAAAGAGAAGGCGTAACATACCACTCAACATGTGGAAATATTTTTTGTAGAAAGCAACATCTATAGGAAACTTTTCTTAGCAAAGGTATGTAAAATAGTTAATATTAATATGAATTCTAATTCTTATATGTATCCTAAATATTTACATTTAATTTATGTACTTTTGTTTCATTAAATAAACACCAAGAGCTTCAAAAAAAGAAAAATAATTGAAGCAAGTCATAGATCTCGTTTAGGTCATATGGGCATCAAGGTTTTGTTGCCAAATTTGTAAGTATTTCTATTATTAAAACTTTGTTTTTTATTTTATTCAAAAACCAAATCAATAATTCTTTTCCTTTTCTTTCAATTTAGCATATGCATTATGGTCAACTTCCTATGAAGGAGGAAATAGAGTATGCTACTTATTTTGGATATCATGCTTTGGGTTAGCACATACAAGATCAGCCAAATGATGTTTTGGGTATTATTAAAATTGATATAATCTATTTTTATTTGGATTGACTTTTTATCTTTTTCTATTTACTTATATTTACTATATGTAATACACACATATTATGGTGAAGAGGACATGGAAGATGTCAAGAGATACATAGGATGGACCATGTC